>CAMXCT020003301.1:265000-462500 GCA_947184155.2 Cladocopium goreaui
TGTACCATATGTATGTACTAAATGTATGTACTATATGTATGTACTATATGTATGTACTATATGTATGCACTATAAGTATGTACTATATGTATGTACTATATGTATGTACTATATGTACGATATGTATGTACTTTATGTATGTACTAAAAGTATGTACTATAAGTATGTACTATATGTATGTACTATATGTATGCGCTATATGTATGTGCTATTTGTAAGTCGTTAATGGCTTGGATGATTAAGCCCGTTTTTGGAAAAGAACATGGCCGTGTGCCCAGTGTGCTCATTGTGCTCTCTGATTGAGAAACAGCCATCCCTTGACCTAATCATGATTAAACAGTCCCAATTTTGGAGGCCCAGGGGGTTGTATTGCATATTTCTTGGCCATGGTTTAGAATCAATATATATATATATTAACATTGTGATATTTGGCGGATTTATAATCAATATCTAAATTTATGTTTCCAGAGATGCTATTGAACATGGAGTGTTTGTCTTGAATGAGATTTACTTTAGCCATATTCACTATGTGGCCATCCAAATCCAAACCATTCAACAAATCATCCAACATTTATCCAAGTGTTGGTAGGTGTTGGTAGATATACTATGGATGTATTTAGATGGGCCATGGGATTAGTTAGCTGGCTTAGCTGTTTTGCGTCTTGTGGCTTGCAACACTTGCAACCTACCCACTCATGTTTCGGATCCGGATTACACGTATCCCATTGTAACTACATCATGAAACATTCCCAGTGGCCGGGTGGTCGGGAACATACCATCCTGCTATCTCCATGAAATGGTTTTCGTTAGATATCAATATATCCTCTTCATATACCCATTCATACATATTTATCTTACTGGTGCTTAGTAGGGAATGGATGGGAATTGGGGATGATTACTACTAGTTATTGTGGATCATTCCCTCGTTCCCTGCTAAACACCAGTAAGTTATAGAAGGTGGTGCACCAGTTTGCATTGCCCAAGTTGGTTTACAACTACGTTTTCTGCGAAGGAAAATGGCAAACTGGTCAAGATTGCACCGTACTTCTAAGGGAAAAAACAACAACATGCCATTTCTGTAGCGGGGGCAGATCAAAGTGTATTGATCTGGATGAATTATAATCATCCCCACATGGCCACAGTTTCAGCTATTTTCAGTTTGGTTAATTATTATGATTAAGCCACATTGAATCCCGTTATGGTTATATTCCTATGATATTTCCATTGTTGTTTGTTAAGTCATATGTCAAATCCCATTATGTTCCCACATTCTTCCGTATTTTCCCAATTATGTTCCATGATATTCCCATTATATGGTTAATTATGGTTGGTTTCCCCACTATAATTCTCTTCTAATTATATGATTATAGTTGGTTTCCCATCATCCCATATTAGAGTACTGTAATCCCAATGATTGGTGCCGAGTTTCAGCAAATATCCCCCATGTGGTGTATTAATCTAGGTCAACCTTGGATGGGTAGTGTAATCCTTTAACCCTTTAACCTTTGGCTATAGAAATGTCTATACTAACCAGCTTCCAATTCATGTTTTTGCCCACCGTCCAACCCCAGGAAGGATGTGTCGATTCTGCCCTGGACGACGCTACGAGTTCTCGTGGGGTCCGTGCGGCCGGCCGCAGAGCGGCGATGTTGGCAGCTGCAGCCGGAGGGGCCCCAGCAGTGGCGGAGGAACCAAAGATGCTGAGCTGGAAACGCAACTGGGGTGTATGGTCATTTGACTGGGGTAAATGATAACTTGAGGATCATTAGATATCATAAATTATCATAAGAAACATTGGTAATACATGGTAATACCCTACTTTATGAAGATGGGATCGAACATGATCCAAGCAACTAAACACCAATCGCTGGATACTTGGGCGTCAATACCAAAAAAACAAATGTTGGGGAGATGTCTCAAATAGTTCTTTCATTTTGGGTATGTTTAGCACGGTACCTTTTCTTCAACTTCACTAGCAATCGTTAAACCCTTCCCCAAGCGGTATTCAGCCTTTGAAACACATGAAATTTGGTTCTGTGGAAGTGTGTGCTAAATTTATTTGGAAGAATGCGGGATGATGTAGGGATGTGTAGAACTGAATATGCTATCCTGTGCGAGGAGAATGCTTGGAGGACTTGTCTACAATTTGCAGTTGAAGCTCTTTACCAGTTATGAATGGTTGTAAATGGGGTTATCGTTATCATTCCTTAAATATGATTATCAGATATTACGAGTCAGTATATAATATAAGTTGTAATTGACTGGCAAAGGGCCATTTTACTGTGATATTTGACAGGGGGCTGGCTCGAATATGAAGCATGTCGAAAGCTGAAATGACCAGCCGCCAAGGACGCAGTGGAAGCGGCTCCGCCAGATTCAGTACGTTGCAGCACTAGGATGGAACTTCCGAAGGGGCCTGGGATGTTTTGTCAACCCAGGGCTGTGGCCAGTTTCTTCCCCACCTGCCAGGTGAGGGTCTCTAGATTTGAACACAGATGTCAGAATAGATGCCTTAAAATGCCATGGTGGGGATCACAAGAAGTAAAATAATTTCAGATGTTTTTCGGAAAAAAAACACCTGGCATATGCCTTTGGCATAAACATGTGTCTGAGCCGAAGGCTTTCTTTCACTGGGGTGACAACGAGCAAAATGACTGCATCCATCTTTTGGAAGTACCAAAACAGGAGAAATGGTAAAGACTGAAGTTCCAGGTTTGGACATGGAACTCTGACCATGGAGCATTTTGTTTGTTAAGAAGTTGAGAATATTGTTCAATGTTTTTTCATTTTTTAATTCCTAATTAGTTTTCAATTTGTTGATATATATATATATATATAGAAGTTGTGACGATGCCTAGCGGCCCAGTGTGCAACTATGATAATATTCACTCAAACAGTGTCTAGTCACAAATATATATATATATATATATGTATATTATGTATATGTACACAATATACACACTAACAACTTATAGACACCCACCAAATTACATATTGTATCTGTACATATCCAAATTGTTTAACCGCCGCTGGCGTGTTCCGCCGGCCACGTGGCTCCCAGGTGAAAGGGTCCAAGGTCTTTGGAGCATTGAGTATATCATTAGACATTATCATACAGACTTACACGGACATAGACAGATATACCTACACCTAGATACTTACACATATTTACCACGATGCATTGGTGTCCATGGCTCAGAGGCGTTGGCTTCCACATGTTCGTTACTGATAATCAGCTTGGCGCCAGGAATAGTCCGCGTTTATTGCATTGAACAGGTTTGTAGTAGACTGAGCACTTATTGGAGTGAACAGGGTGGAATAGACTGAGCAGCATGTTTGCAAGGGTTTTGAAAGCAGGTAGGCTCTGCGCAAGTAGCTAGGAGCCATGGTCTTGTAGTGATTGTAGTGCATGGTTTTGTGTCAGCTTACGCTGTGAGGATGGAGGGAGAAGCGGCGAATGCCGCGGAGGAGGATGTGTGTTGGAGGTTTTGGGCAGGTTGTGTGTGATGGAAGATGCCCCACACGCCCGAAGAGGTTGGGAGAGGATGGTTGCAGGCGTCGGGAAACGCTTGAAAAGGCAACCCACCTTGCCATGCAAGGTACTGTGAGGATCTTGGACAGAGGAAGAGTTAGACGGGTGGTGTTTCTGCCACGGCAGCATTGCCTGTTTGATGGGTGCCTATGGAGGGGGAAGGTGGCGGAGGAGGTGTTGGTTCATGTGAGTGAAAAACATTACACAGAGGATGTGGAACAAGCAGTTGGGGCGTTAGGTGCTGTGGCTTTTAGGGCTGCATTGCATACGGTGTTGAATTCGGCAGTTAGCTGGGTATGCAACGTGCATGCAGAATTACAAGCTTTGATTTAATACGAAATAAGGAGCGGAAAGGGGCGGAGGGGCAGGAGTGCAGGAGGACCAGTGGCTGGCATGTATATGTATCAGGCAACATCAAACATAAGCAGAGACAAACGACATCCACAGGACACGCCGAGAAATGAGACTATGACGTTTGACAATAGATAACACCATACGAAATAAGAAGCAGAAGGCAGGCGCAAGGCACGAAGTTAAAGAGAATACGGGTGGCCTGGCAGCAACGTCAATATCTTGTATTATTTTTGTTTTCATAATATGAGATGAAGTAGGAGGGTGGGGGAGGGTGGGGGAGGGGGGGGAGGGGGGGGGTCGTAAAAATCCACGCCGAGGGAAAGATTACATCTAAACATAAAACATATACAAGCAACATCCACAAGACACGCCGGCAGGCCGGCGGATTCTTATCTATAGTGTATCTATATACTCTATATATATATATATACATATTGTTTCGAACTATCAGCATGTATATATATATAACCATATGTATATATATATAACCATATATATATATAACCAAATATATATATATATATATATAACCATTTATATATATATAACAATATATGTATATTTATATATTCCCGTATATATCATGGGATAGCGGTGGGGGATGGTGGGGTTATGAGCTTATCATTTAAGGTCTTGTTGAGGCTGGGTAATGATAAGGCCTTATTAAGGCTTTATTTAGAGCTTATTAAGGTCTTATCAACAATGGATAGCTGAACTTCCTTATCCAGTGCTTATCCAAATGGATGGATTGTGGCAATTTTGGGGATCTGGGGTGCTGAAGGGTCATTTGAGGGGGGGTATGCAGAATAGCCTGCAGAATCTCGCTTATCCAAGGCTTATCCTGAACCCTTGAATAAGCCCTTATTAAGCCCTTAACCAGCCCTTAACCCCACAACCCCGACCCCAAAATCCAAGTCAAGGCACTTTTGGACCTCCCAAACTTGCAATGCACAGCCCGAAATTCATCTTTTTTTCATAAAATGATCACCATTGCGTATCCATGGCTTATCCAGACTTATCCATCCCCCCCGTCATCCCCCCCTGCTATCCCATGAATATTACCATCCATATTTATATATATATATATATATAATAATAATAATAATAATCATAAGTATTATCATTATTATTACTACCAGATCTATTGTTCGAGCCAGGAGATCCCAACGCCAACAGCGGCGCCGGGGCCGAGAACTGGGGTTTGTGGCGCAAGGATCCAGGGCCACGGGGCGTGCGGCTCTACAATTACGACAAGTGCCTTAGATCTGGCCACCAAAAAAATTGGGATGTCATGGGATTTGAACCAACAGAAATGGTGATTTCATGGGATTTAACCAACAAAAATGGGATTTCATTGGATTTAACCAGCAAATTTCATGGGATTTTTGGGCCACCAAAAGGGATTTCACGGGATTTTAAGCAGATTAAACCAGGAAAAAATGTATTTTAATGAGATTTAAACAACACGAATTGATAGTTTGATCGGATTTGAGCAACCAAAAATGGGATTTCATGGGGTTTGACCAGCAACAGATGGGGCAACGATCAGAGATTGGGGATTTGGCAGTCGGAGTTTTTCAGCAGCAAAAACCATGGACACTGGGATGTTTAAGCACTGAATAATGAATACCCTCTGGTAAACATTCAAAAAGCTATTGAAAATTGTCATTTATAGTGGATTTACCCATTAAAAATTGTGATTTTCCATAGTTATGTTAGTTTACCAGAGGGTACAATGGGATATGATGGACAAGATGGGGCTTTCACTCGCAAAACCATGGACAATGGGGATATCTTGCGACTTTGAATCAACAAACAAAAATGTATTTGACCGGAAAACAACGGTAAATTAGTAATGTAACTGTGTTTTTGAAAGTCTTATTCAATCCATGAATGATGATAATGATGGGGATTTTAAAGGAAATATAATTAGTCATTGAGCCATACGTTTGGGATTGAAACAACAAGAAATGATCGAGACGGTCTTACAATAGTTACCCTCTGGTAATTTAACATAGCTATGGAAAATGGACCATAGAATTTGTTGATTTACCTATTCACAATGGTGATTGTCCATAGCTATGTTGGCTTACCAGAGGGTTTTTGTTGTTTCCCTTTGTTTTTTGGGGAATGGATCGATTTACTCTGGAATGATCTTCCCTGATGATGGGTACATTGAAGTATTCCAACATATTCCTACTTAATAGACTTGCGAATGGTTATAGCTTGTGTATGGCTACATCATCAACATCTTGGGACCACTGTTGTGCAATTGTTGTTTGGAATGATGTGGCTAGATCGCCTCCATTAATGGCAAATTTCCATACGCAGCTGATCATTGTCTCACCAAGAGTTTGCAAAAAAGGTACTTCAACACCCTTGGCGGGGAGAAAAATGTGGTGGTTTTCAAGCGAAAATGCTGCTGCTCATAGAGCCACCTTGGGGAGAGTTTCAAATCTGGTTTACATTATTTCTGAGTTGGTGTGTCATTTATTTGCAACATTTTGCAACCAATGTTTGCTGTGCGTGTGTGTGTGTGTGCGCGCGGAGATTGCCTGATTGTTTGCTCTTAGCATCCGAGCTGACTTTCTTGTCACGTCTTTAGTCTTACCCGCTTGTTTGCGGTATGTAAATTTAAATGTTCAGACTGGATCAATTTAAGACACACACGTAGTATACGAAAACATGTCTACACATACAATGCAATCACTAAATATCATATACATGTATGTGTATGTCTATTGTCTCCATAGATTTGTAAATTGTGTATAGATATACACACGGACACACGGCCCATGTACGGGTTCGATGCGTTGTTTCCAGGTGTTAAGTTTGTGGAAAAGATATAGCTAGAAATATATGGTTGTAGATCCATTTTTAAGTGGAACTGCACTTCAAAGATCTAGAACCCATTTTCAGATGTAGGAGATGAACAAATGAACATCCAATGTCAGCTAATTGATGTGAAGTACAGAGGATTCCAGAGGTTTAGCTCAAAAAATGACAAACAATCACCATACCATCTGGTTATTTAACATAGCCATGGAAAATCACCATGCTATTAACAGGTAAACCATCTTTTTCTATGGGCCATCTATACCATGGCTATGTTAGTCATAACCAGATGGTAAATCCAAGGCTCAACGCAGTAGTTCAATCGTAACTTCGGCCGCAGAACTGGTGCCTTCTCCTCGACTTTTCTGTTGCGAGGTTAAAGCAACGAGGCGGACTGGCACCAGCGCAGTGGCAGTTTGATGACAAAGACTGGTGGCTCGAGGAGCTCGAGTAAAACCATCGGGGCATGTATACTGATCTTGATGGGGATATTCATGGGTCAATGTTACTTAATGTTACTTAATAGTTGGTTAAAATAGAGTTGGAATTATGTACAACATATGTTGTACTTCACCAACTATTCTTATTGGGCTATTGATGTTGTCTTCTTTTTTGATCAACAAAGTGATGTTCGGGTCTGTCTGAAAATGGAGGATGGATCCCCAATTTACGGCAATTTAACTGTAATTTTGAAGATGCTGATGAACCAATGGATTTAGGGTATGGGTTTGAATGTATGTGGCCAAAATTGGGGCGGAGAAAAGGGTACCTTTGAGTTTTGACCCACAACTATATTTTACTGGAGCATGAGTTTCACCCAGAAAAAAATATCATGAATAGCGGTCAGTATCATTATGAGGGACAAAAATATGTAAAGTATCGAATAATACGATAGAAGACGTAAAGTAGTGTAAGACAAAAAACAACAACAGCCAGCATATCATAAAATTAGTAAAGCGAAGAAACATGATCCCAAGTGAGTAGTAAAGGTGTTAAATCATGTTAAATCAGAGGGGCGGTCCGCACACTTTTTCGGAACATTTGCTGATTCTTAGGCCTCGGTCACCTGGGTCCGAAAATTGTGTGTGTGACAGTGTAACACTTGACTCCCCTCAAAAAAACTGATGTGTATGCATACATATATATATATATACATAATATATATAGAGGGTATATATATAATTATATATGTATATATACGTAAATATATAATTATATATATACGTATATGATGCAAATACGTATATGCATCATGTTGACATGTTATAATAAGTTATATCCAAATCTTCACCGTGTCACCAGATGAATCTTCAAGCACCATTGTGCATCTGCTCTGATGGGAGGAGCATGGATTGATCATGGAGAAACCGGAGTTCCCAATGCCTCCAGGGAAGCAGCTCCGGCTATATGAGGGCATTCTTACAGTTATGGCCCGAGTTATACCACTGATAAGTACTGAACTAGCCCCATTTATAGAATGTATAATCCCCCTTATAACCAAATATATAGCTACTAAACGGCCATAACTGTAGATGGGCCATGGACTTTGTAAACTGGAAAAAAACCGATGATCACCAGGTGTAGGGGGGATATTTCAGCCAGTTGCTCACCGTCAAACCATGGCCCGTCCAAGTTGGGGGCATAGGAAACGAGCCATCCAATCTGCAGCTCAGGCTGGATTTCCAAGAAGAAAAACGGGTGATTCCTATATAGCAATTTTGTGAAGCATAGCAAAGCATTCATACCACCCACAGAGAGTTTCTTTCCCTTTTAACCTCTTCCGTTTTTGCCGTAGGATGCCAGATGAAATGTCAGATGAAATGTCGGATCGAATGTCAGAGAAAAGAGCAGATAGGATGCCAGCATGTCAAATAGAATGCCAGATACACATGCCTTAATAAAATATCGGAACATTTGCCAGATAGATCATCAGAATATTTGTCAGATGACATGTCGAAATATGAGTCACTTAGCAGGGGTCATTCCAAGGAAAGTACTTTACTAAATGCGGAGATAAATGTTTTAGTGATTTCCGAATTGGGATAATTTTGCACATTCGATATATATATATATATACACATATATATATATATATACATGTTATATGGACATAGATTTAAGCTGTGCTTCGCAGAGCAGGTACCTGGTGACGGGCGATCGGGAGGTCACCACCACTCTTTTGGTCTCCGAAAAGGATGAGCTGCTTGGCGTTTCGAGGAGATCCGAAAAATGGAATTCCTGTGTCTGATGGGGCCCCTGTTGGTCGCGTGAACTGAAACGCCACGCCTTATTTCAGTTTCAATGCATGAATAATCGTTAATATACATTAATATCTATACCCCATAGGATCCATGTATGCTATATATGGTAACATTTACCATCGATATACCCCAAGTGTTAGGACATACACTATATACCATCCATGGATCTATGGGTACAGGATGGGGCCCCCGTTCGATAGCGTTCAGTTGCCTTATAAGTGACGAAAAAACGGATCGTTTCTGGTAGATATTTCACGGTTTCTAGAATTCATGGGG
This sequence comes from Cladocopium goreaui, assembly GCA_947184155.2. NCBI lineage: Eukaryota > Dinophyceae > Suessiales > Symbiodiniaceae > Cladocopium > Cladocopium goreaui. The sequence continues at coordinate 274,259 of CAMXCT020003301.1, forward strand.
GTTCTTTCACGCTTTAAAAACAAAGAAACATGACTGGGGGACCCCATCCTGTGCCTTTCATCGAGCAAAACAAGGGGATCACCAGTATGAACCGTATGATGTTTATTGATGTTTATTGATTATTGAGATTTATGATGGTATTGAAACATTTTTTTTTGTATGAATGGTATATATGATTTTGATTGACCAACATGGGACGGAAAACAATATTTTACCACATTTTAGCAATTGAATACTGGGATTGAATGGGATCCGATGAGGTTTTAACCACCAACAAACTGAGTTAGATGATGAAATTAAGGTTTATACTTATACCCACAATAGTGGAATATCCTGGGTCATAATGGGATATGTGACCAGCAACATGATGTTTGGGTGTGACCGGCAAATTCCCCAGTTTATGGCCATTTGAATCAGGAAAATGCTGTTGGAAAATCCATCGGAATTGGGTTTTTTCCAGACAAAGCCATTAATAAGCAAGAAATTTGTCTGAGCGAAGTGAATAGAGCTAATTTCCGGGTAAATTATAACGACCCCACTGTTTTCCCTCACTATAATCATGGTTAGTAAGGGGAATCACCCCCAAATAGCCGAACAACTCAGGTTAGTGAATTAGTTTAATTTACCCAGATTATTATATGTTTTATTTGAGAGAATGCAAACAATGTGGGCAAAACAATGCCATGTTAATCTGATTGGTGGTTTCAAACATTTTTTTATGTTCCATTTCATATATAGGAATAATCATCCCAACTGACGAGCTCCATCATTTTTCAGAGGGGTAGGGCTCAACCAGCAACCAGTCTACAAATGGTATTTGATGCCATATCCCCATAATATTCCTCTGTATAAATGATACATCCCTAATCATTTCCCTCTTATAGATGGTACAATGTGAGGCCCCCCAGTTATAAGTTGGTTTATAAGCCCCAGTAACTATAGTGATTTGCGTACCATAAACCATAGTTATTGGAGTTATGTTCACCAACTTAGCGATCTTGGGGGCCTCACATTGTAGGTATACCACCAACCAGTAGTTATGATAATTTACCCAGAACTAAATGACTCATTCGGTGCCGCGAAGATTCACCATCTGGAAATCCCAGGATTCTCCGGAGAGAATCCCATGATTTCTGGATATTTAAGATCAATGAAGGATATGAATTTTCATGGGATACCCTCTGGTTATAACTAACAGTTCGCCATGGTTTTCGATGGCCCTAATCGAAATAGATTGTTTACCGAACTTAATAGCATGGTGATTTTCCATGGCTTAAATAACCAGATGGTAGATATTTTTTGGATCATAAATTTCTGCAATGTGAGGCCCCCAAGATAGCTAAGTTGGTTTATAACTCCAATAACTATGGTTTATGGTACTTATAGCTATAGTTACTGGGGCTTATAAACCAACTTATAACTGGGGGGCCTCACATTGTGGACATAAAGATTAATTATGATAATCTTGTGATAATCTTATTGGGATCTCCTGGAGATGATCAGCCAGGATTTCCCATCATCCAGTGGTGATTTCCCAAGATGATCCGAAGGTCGAATTTCAGGAGTTGGTTGGTCCAGCAACTGAGTTTTAGCCCTTGTAACTGAGTTGGGAACCGGTATTGGGAAATGATATGGCATGTAGAAACATTTATTTATATATATATATACACATATTATATATAAATACAATGTAGCGAGATGATTTGGAAATTACTCTGCTAAATATCTAACAAATACGGGGATGCGAAAGAAAAGAGAAGACTGACAACCGGGTCTGAACCAACAGAAACACAAGCGAATTGAATCAACAAAACACGTCTTTTTAAGAAAGAAGCATTGGGATTTGACCGGCATAGGTGATCTAACTAGCAAACATATCCCCAATGGTATTGTATTGCAATAAATGGTATGCAATGGTAATGTCTTGATGGTTGAGTTATAACGCCATCACTAGACAAAGTCTCTTTTTCAAATTACGCTTAGGTTCAGGGTAACTATCCTCAGATTCATGTATCGGATCAACCATTGGGTGATTCACGCCAGTATTGATGTTTACCCTCTGGTAAACTAACATAGCTATTGAAAATGACCATTAATAGTGGATTTTCCCATTAAAAAATGGTGATTTTCCATAGCTACGTTAAATTACCAGAGGGTATTTTGTATTCCAAAAAAAGAACATGAGTGGCCTGTCCCCCATTTTTGCCCAGTTAAGGGCGCAGACGTGTGTGATTTCTTCAAGAAAGCCCAGATTTTTGCTTCTCAATCTGCTGGGTGATTCACATTGAACCACCCCAGTTGGACGAACCCTTTGTTTAAACTGGGGTGAAGCGACCCACGGACTGAAGGAACCACCAATTATAGTGTGGTTCATGCAATATGGTGTTGCTTCTAGATAAGAATTAGTTGATGTTCACCCTTCTAAGTACCCTCTGGTAATTTAACATAGCTATTGAACATGGCCATTTATAGTGAATTTTCCCATTAAAAACGGTGATTTTCCATAGTTACGTTAGTTTACCAGAGGGTATATAGACTATAACCATTTCATTAACGCGCACCCAACACTTCACCTAATCGAGTTCTTCCAACTGAGCGAATCCCAACTTGAGCACCATTGGGATACTTCGTGATACTTCACTAACCTTCACCATGGCCAACCACCACTAAAAAATCAATGATTCATCACAATCCCTCATGCTTAAGTCATAATTCATGATTCAATCATCATGGAATAATCCAAGCAGATGTAATTTGTCATTTATAATCTAAGCACCTTGGTTCAATCATCAAACAATGTACCCTCTGGTAATTTAACATAGCTATGGAAAATCACTATTTTTAATAGGGAAATCAACTATAAATGGTCCATGCTCCATAGCTATGTTAGTTTACTGGAGGGTAAACGATTTCTTGAACCAAACTTCCCCAAGAGCTCGGAAGAATCCAACCCCGAGGAAAGGCGTCCAAAAGTGGTCTCTGGGGGACAACGCCAAGCTCTATGATGTGACGCAGCGATGAACGAGTGAACCCCCATATAATATATATATATATATTATATATATAATATATATATTTAATATTATATATATAATATATATATATAATATATATATAATATCAGGTTGTGCTTACCTGGCGGTTTGGGTTGGTGGTTTGGAAGTCTGGGAATTCATGATTTTATGAACTTACCGAATTAAATTTTATCAAAACCTGAAAAAATAGATTAGTTATGCCAGTCATTCATTCAATCAGTATTTCATGCATTCATTCTTTGATTGATACATTCATTTCATTCCATGTCATCCATGTCATCCATGTCATTCATGTCATTCATGTCATTCATTCATTCATTCATTCATCCATTCATTCATTCATTCATTCATTCACTCATTTCATGTCATTTCTTCATTACATTCCATTCCATTCCATTGCATTCAGTCATTCATTCATTCATTCATTCATTCAATCAATCAATCATTCTTTCATTCCATTCAGTCATTCATTTATTCATTCATTCAGTCATTCATTCATTCATTTCATTCAGTTCATTTCATTTCATTCTATTCCATTTCATTCCATTCAGTCATTCATTGAGTGAGTTATTCATTTATTCATTTCTTTTCATTCACTCACTCACTCACTCACTCACATTCACTCATTCATTCATTTCATTCCATTCCATTCCATTCAGTCATTCAGTCATTCAGTCATTCAATCATTCAGTCATTCATTCATTCACTCATTCATTCATTCATTCATTCATGTCATTCATGTTATTTAGTCATTCATTCATTCATTCATTCATTCATTCCTTCATTCATGTTATTTAGTCAGTCATCCATTCATTCATTCATTCAATCAAGCAATCAATCAATTCATTTCATTCATTGTATTCATTTTATTCATTTCATTTTTCTTTCATTCATTTCATTCATTTCATGCTGTTCATTTCAGTTCATTCATTTCATTCAGTTCATTCATTTCATTCATTTCATTCATGTCATCCATTCATTCATTTCATTCATTCTTTCATTCATTCATGCATCCATCCATCCATTCATTCATCACTTCATTCCATTCATTCTTTTGATTCCATTCATTCCATTCATTCCATTCATGCTGTTCATTTCATTTATTTCATACATTTCATTCATTTGATTCATTTCATTCATTTGATTCATTTCATTCCTTTCATTCCTGTCATTCATTACTGTCATTCATTCATTCATTCATTCATTCATTCATTCATTCATTCATTCATTCATTCATGTCATTCATGTCATTCATGTCATTCATGTCATTCTTGTCATTCATGTCATTCATGTCATTCATGTCATTCATGTCATTCATGTCATTCATTCATTCATTCATTCATCCTTTTTTTCTTTATTTCTTTCATTTCATTTCATTTCATTTCATTTCATTTCATTTTCATTTCATTTCATTTCATTTCATTTCATTCATATCATTCATATCATTCATTCATTTATTTTTTTCATTTCATTCATTTCATTCAGTCCATTCATCTCATTCATTTCATGCTGCTAATTTCAGTTCATTCATTTCATTTCATTTCGTTTCATTTCATTTCAAATTTCATTTAATATAATTCATTTCATTCATATCATTCATTCATTCATTCATTCATTCATTCATTCATTCATCTTTCTTTCTTTCTTTCTTTCTTTATTTCTTTCATTTCATTTCATTTCATTTTCATTTCATTTCATTTTATTTCATTTCATTTCATTTCATTTCACTCATGTCATTCATTTCATTCATTTCATTCATTCCATTCATTTCACTCATTTCATTTCTTCCTTTACTCATTCATTCATTCATTCATTCATTCATCCATTCATTCATTCATTCATCCATCCATTCATTCATCCGTTCATTCGTTCATTCATTCATTCATTCATTCATTCGTTCATTCATTCTTTCATTCATTCATTCATTTCATTCAGTTCATTTCATTTCATTCTATTCCATTTCATTCATTTCAGTCATTCATTGATTGAGTTATTCATTTAATCATTTCTTTTTATTCACTCACTCACTCACATTCACTCATTCATTCATGTCATTCCATTCCATTCCAGTCCTTTCCATTCCATTTCATTCCATTCAGTCGTTCATTCATTCATTCATTCACTCATTCATTCATTCATTCCATTCCGTTCCGTTCCATTCCATTCCATTCCATTCCATTCCATTCCATTCAGTCAGTCAGTCAGTCATTTCATTGCATTCATTCATGCAATCATTTATTTCACTTCATTTATTTTCATTTCATTTCGTTCCTTCATTCATTCATTCAGTCTTTCTTTCTTTCTTTCTTTCTTTCTTCGTTTCATTTCATGTCATTTCATTTCATTTCATTTCATTTGACTCATGACATTCATTTCATTCATTCCATTCATTTCACTCATTTCATTTCTTCCTTTACTCATTCATTCATTCATTCATTCATTCATCCATTCATCCATTCTTTCATTCATTCATCCATTCATTCATCCGTTCATTCATTCATTCGTTCATTTATTCTTTCATTCTTTCATTCTTTCATGCTTTCATTATTTCATTTTATTCATTTCATTCATGCCATTCATCTCATTCATTCATTCATTCATTCAGTCAGTCAGTCATTTCATTGCATTCATTCATGCATTCATTTATTTCACTTCATTTATTTTAATTTGATTTCATTTCATTCATTCACTCATTCATTCATTCAGTCTTTCTTTCTTTCTTTCATTCATTCATTTATTCATTCATTCATTCATTCATTCATTCATTTCATTCATTTCATTCATTTCATTCATTTCATTTCATTTCATTTCATTTCATTTTCATTTTCATTTCATTTCATTTCATGTGTTCATTCATTCAGTTAGTTCATCTCATTCATGTCATTCCTTTACTACATTCCATTGTTTGTGTCATTCACTCATGTCCTTTGCGTTCATTTCATTTCATTTCGGGTCTATTTATTTAATGTTCATCATTTCATTCATTCACTCATGTGATTTCATTTATTTCATTCATTCATTTTCATTCATTCAGTTCATTCATTCCATTCATTCCATTTCATTTCATTCATTTCATTCAGCTCATTCATTTCACTCATTTCATTCACTTTATTCATTTCAATAATTTCATTCTTTTCATTCATTTCATCCATCTCATTCATTTCATTCATTTTTTTTAGTCATTCATTTCATTCAGTCCTTCATTCATTTATTCAGTCATGCATTCATTGAATTCATGCATTCATTCATTCATTCATTCGTTCATTGATTCATTATTTCTTTTTTTCATTCATTCCTTCATTCATTCATTCATTCATTCATTTATTCATTCATTCATGCACTCGTTTGATTCATCTCATTTATTTCATTCATGTCATTCATGTCATTCATTCATTCATCCATTCATTCAGTCAGTCAGTCATTCATTCATTCAGTCATTCATTCAGTCATTCATTCAATCAATAAATTTTTTATGCATTTATTTATCCATTCATTTATTATTTCTTTCATTTTACTCTTTCATTCGATTAACTGATTCATGTCAAATTTATATTGTTACATGATTTGACATAATTATTTTTATAAAATTAATTCAGAACATATCATTCATTCCTTTCATCGAATAAACGGCTCATTCATTCATTCATTCATTCCTTCCTTTCTACCTTCACTTCATTCATTCATTCATTCATTTCTTTTCATTTCATTTTCATTTCATTTCATTTCATTTCATTTCATTTCATTCATGTCATTCATTTCATTCATTTCGTTCATTTCACGTTTTTCATTTAATTTCAATTTTTCATTATTATTCATTCATTTCATTCAATTCAGATTCAGAATGATTTTGTTCATCCATTTTTATCATTCATTCACACATTTACCCGTTCATTCATCCATTTCATTCTTTCATTTCATTCTTTTCATTTTATTCTGACATTATTCATTCATTTAATTCTTTTCATTTTATTCTGACATTATTCATTCATTTCATTCAATTCATTTTGTTCATTCGTTGATTTCATTGATTCATCAGTTCATTCATTCATTGATTGACTCATTCATTCATTCATTCATTCATTCTTTCTTTTTTTCATTCATTCATGCATTCATTCATTTTCATTAATTTATTCATTCATTACTCATTTATTAATAACTACTTATCTTTTTATTTAATTGCATTCATTTCATTCAGAATTCATTCATTGCATTCCATTTATTCATTCATTCATTCCTTCATTCCTTCCTTCCTTCCTTCTTTCATTAATTCAGTGATTCATTTCATCAATTGCTTCATTTCATTCATTCATTCATGCATGCATGCACGCATGCATGCAGGCATTCATCAATACATTCAGTCCATTCATTTCATTCATTCCATTCATTCATTCCATTCTTTCTGTTCATTCCATTCATTCATTCTTTCATTCCATTTCATTAATTCCATCCATTTCATTCATTTCATTAATTTTATTCATTTTTTTCATTTCATTCATTTTATTATGCAACTTCCATGGAACCTGCATCATTTATAGTATTGACACAGGGGAACTGGGAAGGCCTTCAAAATGTACCTAGAAAAATCCGTGTAATCCAAAATACACTGCCAGTGAAGAATCAAAATGTTGTTAAATGATGTTCCATTCAGATCTTTTGGTCATTCACATTGGCAAGCAAAAACAGTAGGATTTTCGAAATTCCGTTAGAATCTGCATTAAACCTCCATGGAAACTCCATCGAACCTCCATGGAACCTGCATCGTTCATACAATAGAACCACTAAGTATGGACACAGGGCCTTCAAAACGTACCTGGACAAATCGGTGTAATCTACATCAAAACTCCATGGAACCTCCATGGAACCTCCATGGAACCTGCATTATTAATACAACAGGACCACACAGGGGGATCTGGGAAGACCTTCAAAACATACCTGGAAAATCGATGTAATCTACATCAAAACTCCATGGAACCTCCATGGAACCTGCATTATTAATACAATAGGACCACTACGGGGGAACTGGGAAGACCTTCAAAACATACCTGAAAAATCCATGTAATCTACATGAAACCTCCATGGAACCTCCATAGAACCTGCATCATTCATAGTATTGACACAGGGAACTGGGAAGACTTTCCGGATGTAAAAAACCTATAATCAGCAAAAACAGTGGGATTTTCGAAACTCCATCAAACATGCATCAGCAGCAATCCCGCATAGTTTAAGAAAATATAGTTATGTTTATTTAATGTAGGTTCCATGGAGGTTCAATGGAGGTTCCATGGAGGTTCCATGGAGGTTCCATGGAGGTTTGATGTAGATTACACTGATTTTTCCAGGTACGTTTTGAAGGTCTTCCCAGTTCCCATGTGTCCATACTTATTGGTTCTATTGTATGAATGATGCAGGGTCCATGGAGGTTCCATGGAGGTTCCATGGAGGTTTGATGCATATTCCAATAAATGTTTCGAAAATCCCATTGTCTTTGCTTGGCAGTGTAGCCTAGATAATACATTTTTGATGAAATTTCTCTTCATATTCCATTAAAGGTTCCACGGAAATTTCCTGCACTAGAAAGTTTGTCTTTTTTATTTCTTAAAATTACTGTCAAAATTAAAAAATCGGTTTCCTTATAGTCACGAACTTGCAGATAGAAAAAACTCGTAGTGATTTTTTGTTTTTTTTACTACGAGTGAGTTGATCTTGCAGATAGAAAAAAAAAGACTACGAGTGAAGACTAATTATATATTTGAACCGCACTTTCCCCTCAGTTTTTTGAGATTTGGGATTCCGTATATATTAGATAAAGTATTCGAAAAAAAAACTCGTAGTAAACGCCTGGGTTTTTGCAAAAACTGCATTTCGTGTGCGTATATGCAGTCGAAGCCGAAATAATTTTCTATCTGGAGGACTAAGAAAAATTCTATCTTTGCACGGCGGATTGGACAAGTGTCTATAAGGCATAAAAATTGTAGGAAATGGGGTGCGTTTTTATCTAGAAAACTCATGTTTTGTCTATTTTTATTTTTTTAATTTTATTTTTTCTGATCATTGAAATTTGTATGAATTGGTTGCATTTACAGGTGATTCTAGTATCTTAAAATATCTTGATAAATATATATAATGTCAGAACAAATGACATGAAATTTGTATGAATTGGTTGCATTTACAGGTGATTCGAGTATAGTCACTATCTTAAAATATCATGATAAATATATATAATTTCAGAACAAATGACATGAAATTTGTATGAATTGGTTGCATTTATAGGTGATTCTAGTATCTTAAAATATCTTGATAAATATAATGTCAGACAAATGACATGAAATTTGCATGAATTTGTAGCTATTGCAGATCATTTATCATGATCTCTCTCTCTCTATATATATATAATATTGTAGAGCTTCGCACACCGGCGATGCCGGCAGGGGTTGGGGGAGGGAAACAAGCCCTGCTGACGCCGACCCCAACGCGTAAAAGTTGACACCAGAAATGTTTAAAGCGCACTAACTGCCCCACATCACCATGATAAATATATATATATATATAGGTAGTGTTCAGTGCTTCGCACTTTCAGGCCTTCTCCTCGTTTTTTGATACATATGTTTATGACATTTATTTGATAGATACTTTTTATGAAATATATTTGATAAATATATTTGATATAGACTTAAGAAATAGCAAGAACCCCACATATACACACATGCACACCCCACCCACCAAACCTCTTTACCCCCCTGTCAGCAGTTCGTCGGCGAGTTCAACCAGAGTTTGGGTCTGGAGCCTTTCAGAATTAATTAATCAAAATAATATATAAACCCTCCCATTTACCCACCTTTTGTATCCTTTTGTGGCAAGGCGCAGTATTGTTGGTGGCAAGGTGTAGTAACTAGCTGAAGCACACAGTATGTATAGCATTCATAGTTTTTTTGCACAAATGGTTCAGGTATCCTATGTCACAATTTAAGGTTTGGTTGCTCATGTGTATATACATATATATATATTATAAATTATAACAGTCATATATTTGCAGGGAGGCCTCGAACAGGGGCACTTATTGGCCCGCTCGTTTTTTTTCTTTTTTTTTTTGGTGTGTGTTTGTGTGGGTGTGTGTCTGTGTTTGTTTGTCTTGTGTGTTGGAGGGATTGGTCATGATCTCTATATATATATATGTAATATCTATATAAGAACTAATATTTTTTTATGATTTTGTATGTATATATATATATTTGATGAAATATTCTGATATAGTAAGGAAACCCACTCACCAAACCCTTTCACCCCCCTGAGCAGTTCCTCGTCGACTTCAGCCAGAGTGGGTTTTGAGCTCGTGAATTATTAAATAAACCTTCCCATTTACCCCCTTTTGTGGCAGGATGCAGTGTTGTTCCGTGGCAAGGCGCAGACACGAAATAAGACACACAGCATGCATAGCATACATTATTTCCTGCACTCATTGAAGTTTTTTATGCAAAATGGCATTTGTAGTGTCAAAATTGATATAGGGATTTTGCAGGTTTGATGATCTTCTTGAGGGATTTTTCGGATCTCTTTGAAACAAAATACTTGGGGAGGGGCAACTATATGTACATATATGAAATATGATGAAACCTAAAAATAAAACAATTACAAATGACCAACATTGATGACAACATATATCAGAATAAAGGCCATGTAAAGACAATGCCAAAAGGATAACAGGTGACGACGACATGAAAATGGATGAACATAAAAAGTGAAAAACAATGACACAATGATGAAAGTTGATGAGACAAAGAACGGAAGAAAAAAACTGATGAAAACCAATCCTGGAAGTGGAAAAAATATATGAACATTCACGGTAAGCTGCTGAAATATGCGGAACCATGATTGCAAACCAGTGCATGTATGTATGCATGCATGCATGCAAGCATGTATGTATGTGTGTATGAATGCATGTATGCATGTATGTATGTATGTATGCAAGCATGCATGCATGTATGCATGTACACATGCATGCATGTATGTGTGAATGAATGCATGCTTGCATGCTTGCATGTATGTATGTATGTATGCATGAATGTATGTATGCTGGAAATGCTGAAGGGGAGGAAAACAGAGCAAATGGTATATCAAAAAGTATTAAACGTTCACTGTCAATATTAATTGCTATCAATTTAAAATAGGGGAGAAAAACGGGGAGCAAATGGTATATAAAAAAGGTAGTAAAAATGTCACTGTCAATCTTCCTCACCAAAGTCTTCATTGTACCATTCATTTTTATCAGAGTTCTCCCTTTTATCATAGGATTTCAATCAGGTTTCCCCACCTATTTGTTCATCTTCTCACTCGGTTTCATCTGTTTTCCCCACCTCCTGGCTCATTTAATCACTGGATTTCAGTGGTTTTCTCCATTTCTTCCTTTTCTCCGAGGATTTCATCATGTTCCCGTCCTATTGCAATGTGTGTATTGTGCATTATCTTTTCAAGTATCTAAAAACTTGTTGCTGAATGACATAGGGAGAAGGATATTATAAGACTCGAATAAATTCTGGATACAAATCCCAGAAGGAAAAATATCCGAGCATTTTGATTCTGATGGTTTTTTATTTCAAAACGACCAAAAAATCACAGATAGAACATTTTTCATGTGTGCCGTGAAACTGTTTCCCATGAAAAATGGTGGATCTTTCCATAGTTTCCCATGAAAAATGGTGGATCTTTCCATAGTTTCCCATGAAAAATGGTGGATCTTTCCATATTTTCCCATGAAAAATGGTGGATCTTTCCATATTTTCCCATGAAAAATGGTGGATCTTTCCATATTTTCCCATGAAAAATGGTGGATCTTTCCATATTTTCCCATGAAAACTTGTGGATCTTTCCATATTTTCCCATGAAAAATTGTGGATCTTTCCATATTTTCCCGAAATTGGTGGGAAAAACTGATGAAATCAAATGACAACATGCACCAACAGGTTGGGAAAACTTTGGAGAACTGAAGAAAAACTGTAATGATCAACTGGAGAAATAGATTGGGAAAACTTGGAACCGCTGATGAAACCAAATGATAAAATGAACAAATAGGTGTGAACTATGTTTTTTTTGGTTATAAATTGATCAAATAGGTTTGGAAAAATGACCAAATCCTTTTATAAAATGTTTTTATCACTCACCATTGGAAAGGAATGAACTTATTTAAGGTAGGAATCAACTCTGTGTCACTTGGGCCTAATGCCACCAGCAAACCCGGCAAACCCGGCAAACCCTGGCAAGTGAAACTGTTTCCCATGAAAAATGGTGGATCTGTCCATATTTTCCCATGAAAAATGGTGGATCTTTCCATATGTTCCCGTGAAAAATGGTGAATATTTCCATATTTTCCCATGGAAAATGGTGGATCTTTCCATATTTTCCCATGAAACATTGTCTTTGCTTGGCAGTGTAGCCTAGATAATACATTTTTGATGAAGTTTCTCTTCATATTCCATTAAAGGTTCCACGGAAATTTCCTGCACTAGAAAGTTTGTCTTTTTTATTTCTTAAAATTACTGTCAAAATTAAAAAACCGGTTTCCTTCTCATTTCTTAATATTTATCTTATTTTCATGTAGTTTTGATGGAGTTTTGATGTACATTTCATGGAGTTTTCAAGTAGGCTTTGACTGTCTTCCCTGTATCGATACTTATAGTCTAATAATGCAGGTTCCATGGAGGTTCCATGGAGGTTTGATGTAGATTACATGGACTTTCCAGGTATGTTTTGGAGGTCTTGCCATTTCCCCTCTAGTGGTTCTGTTGAGGTTCCATGGAGTTTCCATGGAGGTTTGATGTAGATTACATGGATTTTTCAGGAATGTTTTGAAGGTCTTCCCAGTTCCCCTCTAGTGGTCCTATTGTATTAATGATGCAGGTTTGATGGAGGTTCCATGGAGGTTCCATGGAGTTTTGATGTAGATTACACCCATGTCCAGGTATGTTTTGAAGGTCCTATTGTATGAACGATGCAGGTTCCATGGAGGTTCCATGGAGGTTTGATGTAGATTACATGGACTTTCCAGGTATGTTTTGAAGGTCTTGCCATTTCCCCTCTAGTGGTTCTGTTGTATTAATAATGCAGGTTTGATGGAGGTTCCATGGAGTTTCCATGGAGGTTTGATGTAGATTACATGGATTTTTCAGGAATGTTTTGAAGGTCTTCCCAGTTCCCCTGTAGTGGTCCTATTGTATTAATGATGCAGGTTTGATGGAGGTTCCATGGAGGTTCCATGGAGTTTTGATGTAGATTACACCGATTTGTCCAGGTATGTCTTGACATGGATGCAACGTAAAAAAAAGATGAAAACTACATGGAAACTCCATCATTAAACCTCCATGGAAACTCCATCGAACCTCCATGGAACCTGCATCGTTCATACAATAGGGCCTTCTCTTTTGTTCAAGATTTTGTGAAATCTTCGTTGGAATCTGCGTCAAAACTCCATGGAATCTCCATGGAACCTCCATGGAACCTCCATGGAACCTGCATCAGTCAGACTATAGAAGGAACACCTTCAAAACCTATCTGAAAACTCCATGGAATCTACATCAAACCTCCATGAAATCTGAAAACACATGTGGCGAGCACAGGTATATAGAGAAAACTTGTTGATCTCAAATTTATTTGATGCAAATCGATCGCAAATCGATCGTAAATCGATCGTAAACCGATCGCAAAAAAAACACAAAAAAATGTAATTGCATCTGCGCATTTTGATGTCGTTTTTAGTTAGTCATCTTCCTGTGTTGATGTCGTTTTTTTGTTTCTGGACTGAAAGCTAAACAAAAAACTAAAAATAGGAAAAACATAGAAAAAATCTTTGTTTTTTTTGTTGGTGGTTTCGATTTTGGCAAGGTTTCACATGTGATTTTTTCATTGATGTCATTTTGATGGATAATTATTTCACAGTTGATGTCAAATTGATGGAGTTTTCTAAAATGCAATATTGACAAACCAAATTTAAAAAAAACGAAACCACCAACAGAAAAAGTTCACTTTGAGCCATAATTGGGATCCCAGGATCATTAAACTACATGACTATATATGAATTGGCAGGTGGCATTTTCTAGATGCTTTAAGTGGATGTCGATGTCATATTGATGTCGTTTTGTGGCATTATTTTTTTATTCTAGGTCGATCGTAAATCGATCGCAAAATGATCGTAAAACAGCGTCGAAATCCGAACCGGCCTCTGCTGCCACGTCAGGCTCCAGACTGAAGAAACCTGGGAGTCCTACCAGAGTGGGTTTTGAGCTCGTGAATTATTAAATAAACCTTCCCATTTACCCCCTTTTGTGGCAGGATGCAGTGTTGTTCCGTGGCAAGGCGCAGACACGAAATAAGACACACAGCATGCATAGCATACATTATTTCCTGCACTCATTGAAGTTTTTTATGCAAAATGGCATTTGTAGTGTCAAAATTGATATAGGGATTTTGCAGGTTTGATGATCTTCTTGAGGGTTTTTTCGGATCTCTTTGAAACAAAATACTTGGGGAGGGGCAACTATATATATATATGAAATATGATGAAACCTAAAAATAAAACAATTACAAATGACCAACATTGATGACAACATATATCAGAATAAAGGCCATGTAAAGACAATGCCAAGAGGATAACAGGTGACGACGACATGAAAATGGATGAACATAAAAAGTGAAAAACAATGACACAATGATGAAAGTTGATGAGATAAAGAACGGAAGAAAAAAACTGATGAAAACCAATCCTGGAAGTGGAAAAAATATATGAACATTCACGGTAAGCTGCTGAAATATGCGGAACCATGATTGCAAACCAGTGCATGTATGTATGTATGCATGTATGTATGCATATGCATGCATGCATGCAAGCATGTATGTATGTGTGTATGAATGCAAGCATGTATGTATGTGTGTATGTATGCATGCATGCATGCAAGCATGTATGTATGTGTGTATGAATGCAAGCATGTATGTATGTGTGTATGAATGCATGTATGTATGTATGCATGCATGCATGCATGCATGTATGCATGTACACATGCATGCATGTATGTGTGAATGCATGCTTGCATGCTTGCGTGCTTGCATGTATGTTTGTATGCATGAATGTATGTATGCTGGAAATGCTGAAGGGGAGGAAAACAGAGCAAACGGTATATAAAAAAGTATTAAAAGTTCACTGTCAATATTAGTTGCTATCAATTTAAAATAGGGGAGAAAAACGGGGAGCAAATGGTATATAAAAAAGGTAGTAAAAATGTCACTGTCAATCTTCCTCACCAAAGTCTTCATTGTACCATTCATTTTTATCAGAGTTCTCCCACCTACTTGTGACTTTTATCACTAGTCACTAGGTTTTATCCGTTTTCCCCAACTACTTGTTCATTTTATCATTGGCGTTCATCATTTTGCCCATCCATTCCTTGATTTTATCATGAGATTTCAATCAGGTTTCCCCACCTATTTGTTCATCTTCTCACTCGGTTTCATCTGTTTTCCCCACCTCCTGGCTCATTTAATCACTGGCTTTCAGTGGTTTTCTCCATTTCTTCCTTTTCTCCGAGGATTTCATCATGTTCCCGTCCTATTGCAATGTGTGTATTATGCATTATCTTTTCAAGTATCTAAAAACTTGTTGCTGAATGACATAGGGAGAAGGATATTATAAGACTCGAATACATTCTGGATACAAATCCCAGAAGGAAAAATATCCGAGCCGACCAAAAAATCACAGATAGAAAATTTTTCATGTGTGCCGTGAAACTGTTTCCCATGAAAAATGGTGGATCTTTCCATAGTTTCCCATGAAAAATAGTGGATCTTTCCATATTTTCCCATGAAAAATGGTGGATCTTTCCATATTTTCCCATGAAAAATGGTGGATCTTTCCATATTTTCCCATGAAAAATGGTGGGTCTTTCCATATTTTCCCATGAAAACTTGTGGATCTTTCCATATTTTCCCATGAAAAATTGTGGATCTTTCCATATTTTCCCGAAATTGGTGGGAAAAACTGATGAAATCAAATGACAACATGCACCAACAGGTTGGGAAAACTTTGGAGAACTGAAGAAAAACTGTAATGATCAACTGGAGAAATAGATTGGGAAAACTTGGAACCGCTGATGAAACCAAATGATAAAATGAACAAATAGGTGTGAACTATGTTTTTTTGGTTATAAATTGATCAAATAGGTTTGGAAAAATGACCAAATCCTTTTATAAAATGTTTTTATCACTCACCATTGGAAAGGAATGAACTTATTTAAGGTAGGAATCAACTCTGTGTCACTTGGGCCTAATGCCACCAGCAAACCCGGCAAACCCGGCAAACCCTGGCAAGTGAAACTGTTTCCCATGAAAAATGGTGGATCTGTCCATATTTTCCCATGAAAAATGGTGGATCTTTCCATATGTTCCCGTGAAAAATGGTGAATATTTCCATATTTTCCCATGGAAAATGGTGGATCTTTCCATATTTTCCCATGAAACATTGTGGATCTTTCCATATTTTCCCATGAAAAATTGTGGATCTTTCCATATTTTCCCAAAATGGGTGGGAAAAACTGATGAAATCAAATGATAACATGCACCAACAGGTTGGGAAAACTTTGGAGAACTGAAGAAAAACTGTAATGACCAACTGGAGAAATAGATTTGGAAAACTTGGAACAGCTGATGAAACCAAATGATAAAAGAACAAATAGGTTGGCAACATTTTTTTGATAAATTGATCAACTAGTTTTGGAAAACTGATCAGACCTTTTATAAAATGATCAAATAGGTGAGGAAAACTGATGAAATCTCCTGGTGAACTAATGGAAAAACGGAAGACTACTGATCAACATGTACTACAGCATGGAGAAATAAGGTGTGAACATATATATATATAAGGTCCTCCACCCACATAGAATGTGGAATTGGAACTTTTGCTTCCCGGGGCATCCCCAGAATTGACCTTGAAACAGGATACTTAGAATATTTTGTTGCTTTATGTATATATATATAAGGTAGATGGAGTACTTAGAATATGCCCGATTTCAACCCTACGGGTGTGGACAGAAAAAAAAAACTTAGAATATTTCAGGTAGACATATTTGAATTTGGGGTAGAATTTTGGAGTGCATAAACAGTGCCAAAGCAAATACCATAGGAATAACGATATTCCTATATCGAAAACATGTGCGAAACCCAGCAGATTGGACATTTTTTGGGTTTTGGGGTAGAAATATTTGGGGTAGAATTTTATCTTTTTGAGGATCACCACCCGATTCCATTGGTTTTCCTTGCAAAATAGTTCTTTTTTCATAGTTCTACGACACCAGTCGTGGGGGGTAGGTACCCTTCGGTGAGCCTGAAAAACTCATTTTTTTAAACACAATATAAAAAGAAATTGATCATTTCGGGATATCCGTTTTTTTGGTTGAAATGTTCTAGTTGAGGAACTTCACACATCCAGGGTTGCTACTCCCCAAACGAAATTACGTATATGATATTTTACCCTTATACATGTAAGACAATGTAAGACACCCAATTCCTTGCAGAACTACATACATAGAATATAGGTCCCCAGTGAACATATGTATCATCTTTTTGAAGGTCACCACCCAATTCCATTAGTTTTCATTGCAAAATAACTTTTTTTCATAGTTCTACGACACCAGTCGTGGGGGGTACCCTTCGGTGAGCCTGAAAAACTCATTTTTTTAAACACAATATAAAAAGAAATTGATCATTTCGGGGTATCCTTTTTTTTGGTTGAAATGTTCTAGTTGAGGAACTTCAGACGTCCAGGGTTGCTACTCCCCAAACGGAATTGCGTATATGATATATACCGTTATACATGTAAGACAATGTAAGACACCCAATTCCTTGCAGAACTACATACATAGAATATATGTCCCCAGTGAACATATTCATCATTTTTTTGAAGGTCACCACCCAATTCCATTAGTTTTCATTGCAAAATAACTTTTTTTCGTGGGGGGTACCCTTCGGTGAGCCTGAAAAACTCATTTTTTTAATACAATATAAAAAGAAATTGATCATTTCGGGGTATCCTTTTTTTGTTGAAATGTTCTAGTTGAGGAACTTCAGACATCCAGGGTTGCTACTCCCCAAACGAAATTACGTATATGATATATAAACCTTATACGTGTAAGACAATGTAAGACACCCAATTCCTTGCAGAACTACATACATAGAATATAGGTCCCCAGTGAACATATTCATCATTTTTTTGAAGGTCCCCACCCAATTCCATTAGTTTTCATTGCAAAATAACTTTTTTTCGTGGGGGGTACCCTTCGGTGAGCCTGAAAAACTCATTTTTTTAATACAATATAAAAAGAAATTGATCATTTCGGGGTATCCTTTTTTTGTTGAAATGTTCTAGTTGAGGAACTTCAGACATCCAGGGTTGCTACTCCCCAAACGAAATTACGTATATGATATATAAACCTTATACGTGTAAGACAATGTAAGACACCCAATTCCTTGCAGAACTACATACATAGAATATAGGTCCCCAGTGAACATATGTATCATCTTTTTGAAGGTCACCACCCAATTCCATTAGTTTTCATTGCAAAATAGTTTTTTTTTCATAGTTCTACGACACCAGTCGTGGGGGGTACCCTTCGGTGAGCCTGAAAAACTCATTTTTTTAAACACAATATAAAAAGAAATTGATCATTTCCTTTTTTTTGGTTGAAATGTTCTAGTTGAGGAACTTCAGACATCCAGGGTTGCTACTCCCCAAACGAAATTACGTATATGATATATACCCTTATACATGTAAGACAATGTAAGACACCCAATTCCTTGCAGAACTACATACATAGAATATAGGTCCCCAGTGAACATATGTATCATCTTTTTGAAGATCATCACCCAATTCCATTGGTTTTCATTGCAAAATAGTTCTTTTTTTCATAGTTCTACGACACCAGTCGTGGGGGGTACCCTTCGGTGAGCCTGAAAAACTCATTTTTTTAATACAAAATGGATAGCAGGAAATATTCTATGTATAGTTTTTTTTTCTTCCTCGATTCCGGGAGATGCTTTTTTTCTATGTATAGGTTTTTTTTACCGATTCCAGGAGATGCTTTTGGAGGCCGAAAGTATCGACTTTGTATTCTATGTACTCGCTCATCCTTATATATCTATATATATATATATATGCATGTTCATGCATGTGAAACAACATATATGCCACTTATCACTGTCAATGTTAATTGCTATCAATTTAAAATAGGGGAGGAAAACAGAGCAAATAGTATATAAATAGTATTAAAATGTTATGCAATGCTATCAATTTAAAATAGGGGAGGAAAACATTGCAAATAGTGTATAAAAGAGTATTCAAATGTCACTGTGTCACTGTCAATGTTAATTGCTATGAATTTAAAATAGGGGAGGAAACCAGAGCAAATATTATATAGTATTAACATGTTATGCAATGCTATCAATTTCAGATAGGGGAGGAAAACAGAGCAAATGGTATATTAAAAAGTATTAAAATGTCACTGTCAATATTAATTGCTACCAATTTAAAAATAATAGGGGAGAAAAACGGGGAGCAAATGGTATATAGAAAAGGTAGTAAAAATGTCACTGTCAATCTTCCTCACCAAAGTCTTCATTGTACCATTCATTTTTATCAGAGTTCTCCCTTCTCCCACCTACTTGTGACTTTTATCACTAGTCACTAGGTTTTATCCGTTTTCCCCAACTACTTGTTCATTTTATCATTGGCGTTCATCATTTTGCCAATCCATTCCTTGGTTTTATCATGAGATTTCAATCAGGTTTCCCCACCTATTTGTTCATCTTCTCACTCGGTTTCATCTGTTTTCCCCACCTCCTGGCTCATTTAATCACTGGCTTTCAGTGGTTTTCTCCATTTCTTCCTTTTCTCCGAGGATTTCATCATGTTCCCGTCCTATTGCAATGTGTGTATTATGCATTATCTTTTCAAGTATCTAAAAACTTGTTGCTGAATGACATAGGGAGAAGGATATTGTAAGACTCGAATACATTCTGGATACAAATCCCAGAAGGAAAAAATATCCGAGCATTTTGATTCTGATGGTTTTTCATTTCAAAACGACCAAAAAATCACAGATAGAAAATTTTTCATGTGTGCCGTGAAACTGTTTCCCATGAAAAATGGTGGATCTTTCCATATTTTCCCATGAAAAATGGTGGATCTGTCCATATTTTCCCATGAAAAATGGTGGATCTGTCCATATTTTCCCATGGAAAATGGTGGATCTTTCCATATTTTCCCATGAAAACTTGTGGATCTTTCCATATTTTCCCATGAAAAATTGTGGATCTTTCCATATTTTCCCGAAATTGGTGGGAAAAACTGATGAAATCAAATGATAACATGCACAAACAGGTTGGGAAAACTTTGGAGAACTGAAGAAAAACTGTAATGATCAACTGGAGAAATAGATTTGGAAAACTTGGAACAGCTGATGAAACCAAATGATAAAATGAACAAATAGGTGTGAACTATGTTTTTTTTTGGGTTATAAATTGATCAAATAGGTTTGGAAAACTGATCAGACCTTTTATAAAATGATCAAATAGGTGAGGAAAACTGATGAAATCTCCTGGTGAACTAATGGAAAAACGGAAGAATACTGATCAACATGTACTACAGCATGGAGAAATAAGGTGTGAATACAGTTATATATATATAAGGTTCTCCACCCACATAGACTGTGGAATTGAAATTTTTGCTTCCCGTGGCATCCCCAGAATTGAACTTGAAACAGGATACTTAGAATATTTTGTTGCTTTATATATATATATATGCATGTTCATGCATGTGAAACAACATATATGCCACTTATCACTGTCAATGTTAATTGCTATCAATTTAAAATAGGGGAGGAAAACAGAGCACATAGTATATAAATAGTATTAATTAAAATGTTATGCAATGCTATCAATTTAAAATAGGGGAGGAAAACATTGCAAATAGTATATAAAAACGTATTAAAATGTCACTGTCAATGTTAATTGCTATCAAGTTAAAATAGGGGAGGAAAACAGAGCAAATAGTATATAAATAGTATGAAAATGTTATGCAATGCTATCAATTTAAAATAGGGGAGAAAAAGCAGAGCAAATAGTATATAAAAAAGTATAAAGATGTCACTGTCAATGTTAATTGCTATCAATTTAAAATAGGGGAGGAAAACAGAGCAAATAGTATATAAATAGTATGAAAATGTTATGCAATGCTATCAATTTAAAATAGGGGAGGAAAACAGAGCAAATAGTATATAAATAGTATTAAACTGTTATACAATGCTATCAATTTAAAATAGGGGAGAAAAACAGAGCAAATGGTATATAAAAAAGTATTAAAATGTTATGCAATGTTAATTGCTGTCAATTTAAAATAGGGGAGTAAAACAGAGCAAATAGTATATAAACAGTATTAAAATGTTACGCAATGCTACCCATTTAAAATAGGGGAGGAAAACAGAGCAAATAGTATTTAAAAAGTATTAAAATGTCACTGTCAATGTTAATTGCTGTCAATTTAAAATAGGGGAGGAAAACAGAGCAAATGGTATATAACAAAGTATTAAACTGTTATGCAATGTTAATTGCTGTCAATTTAAAATAGGGGAGTCAAACTGAGCAAATAGTATATAAATCGTATTAAAATGTTATGCAATGCTATCAATTTAAATTAGGGGAGGAAAACAGAGCAAATGGTATATAAAAATGTATTAAAATGTAACTGTCTATCAGTGTAAAATAGGGGAGAAAAACGGGGAGGAGATAGTATATAAAAAAGTAGTAAAAATGTCACTTTTTATATCAATTGTTATCAATTTAAAATAGGGGAGGAAAACAGAGCAAATGGTATATAACAATGTATTAAAATGTAACTGTCTATCAGTTTAAAATAGGGGAGAAAAACGGGGAGGAGATAGTATGTAAAAAAGTAGTAAAAATGTCACGTTCTATATCAAATGCTATCAATTTAAAATAGAGGAGGTAAACAAAGCAAACGGTATGTAAAAAAGGTATTAAAATGTTATGAAATCATCTCAAAACGTTTCTATCTGTCATTTTTTCGATTTAGGGGTCCGACGGGGAGAATAAATTCAAAAAAAAATCATCTTAATTTTTGGGATTGAAAAGTGAGTTCAACATATGTATATATATATATATATATACGCGAAATGCCTTTTGAGTTCCCCGTCGGACGAGCTGCGATGAAAATGTCAAGATTATATATATATATACATGGTTTTGTGATGTTTTTGATCCCCGTTTTTTAACATTTTGTTCTATCTCTTGTTTTTTAGGCACAAAAAGGTGACGAAAACGTATAATATATACGTAAAGTTGAGTTTTTTTCACCTATCATTTCTATCTGCTAGATCGCACTCGGCGTTCTATGTGTCATTTTTTCAACTTGTAGTGATTTTTGATTTTTCCATCTGCAAGTTCGTGACTATAATTAATAGATTAATTATTAATCTATAATTTTAATATAAGTTTAATTGAGATTGCAGTGGATGGTAAAAATAGATTAATAAAGTAATAGATAGTAATAGATAGTAATAGATAGTAATAGATAGTAATAGATAATAATAGATAGTAATAGATAGTAATAGATAGTAATAGATAGTAATAGATAGTACATAATTAATTAATAGACAGAAACAGATAGAAATAATTAGATATAGTCATAGATAGATCAGATAGATCAGATAGATCAGATAGATCAGATAGATCAGATAGATCAGATAGATCAGATAGATCAGATAGATCAGATAGAATCAGATAGATCAGATAGATCAGATAGATCAGATAGATCAGATAGATCAGATAGATCAGATAGATCAGATAGATCAGATAGATCAGATAGATCAGATAGATCAGATAGATCAGATAGATCAGATAGATCAGATAGATCAGATAGATCAGATAGATAGATAGATCAGATAGATCAGATAGATCAGATAGATCAGATAGATCAGATAGATCAGATAGATCAGATAGATCAGATAGATCAGATAGATCAGATAGATCAGATAGATAGATAGATCCAGATAGAGACCAGATAAGAATAGATAGGAATAGATAAGACCAGATAAAAATAGATAAGAATAGAACAATAGATAAGATGAGATCAAATTGGACAGGTAGATAGATAGATTAGATTAGATACATTTGATCATTGATTATTAGATTAGATAGTAACATACTTACTTCCCCCTTAACAAGAAACTATTTCCTGGTGCCAAATTTCTGCTGATTTCTGACTGGGGTAACTAATTTTAATATCAGAAGACTTGTTGCCCATTGGATGAGGCGTTGTGAATTTAACTGCTGTTTGGGAACAGTTGCATGCAAACAAGCAGTTAAACACAATGGTTGGAGTGTCTTATCTACTTATCTAATCTATCATTTAATACATATATATATATATCTCTCTCTCTCTACCTATCCACCTACCTACCCGGCTACCTATCTATGTATAGTGGTGCATGTAATTAGTTTAGAAAGGCCAGTGTTTAGATTGTGTACAGGCTCTGTATAGTACAGTTTTATATTTCCTCTCTTGCCTTATGCTCCGCTACCACTATGAAAGTTGCCCCCCCCCCACCCCACCCACCCAAGGCACCACAGTGCGTCAGTGGAAGTAACTCACAACGGGCCTCTGATACCAAGTTCGCCTCACACCCACCTGCTCACCTTCTTCTAGTCAGTTCTGACAGTCTGACATTTGACCGACTGACTGGCTGAATGTCCGGTCAGACTCAGACTGAGTTAAGATAGTATTAATCAATTATTTTTTAATTAATTATTAATTTAGATAGATAGATAGAAAGAAAGATAGATAGATAGATAGATAGTTGATAGATAGATAGACTCTTAGATAGATAGACAGATAGATAGATAGATAGATAAATAGATAGATGGATAGATAGACAGATAGATAGATAGATAGACAGAGAGAGAGAGATAGATAGATAGACAGACAGATAGATAGATAGCTAGATAGATTCATAGAATTCATAGATAGATAAATAGTTAGATAAATCTTAGATAGATTAGGTTAGATACATTAGACAATAGGTTAGATTAGATAAGTAGATTAGATACTAAGACACAAGCAATGGGGCGTTGTGAATATTTAACTTGGGAACATGAAGTTAAACACAATTCTTGGAGGCTCGATTCCTGCCAGGTCCGGCTGTCTTATCTACCTACCTATTCTATTGAATCTATCTACTCTATATATATATATCTATGTAAGAATCTACCTACCTATCTGGTTACCTATCATGTCTAATCAATCAGATCAATCTGATCCATCAAATCAATCTAATCCATCTAATCAATCTAATCAATCCAATCAATCAATCAAATCAATCAATTAATCAACCAATCACTCAATCAGTCAATCAACAATCAATCAATCAATCAATCAACCAATCACTCAATCAATCAATCAACCAATCACTCAATCAATCAATCAACAATCAATCAATCAATCCATCCATCCATCCATCAATCAATCCATCAATCAATCAATCAATCAATCTCTTTATCAAATCAATTCATCAATCAATGAATCTTTCACTCTTTCAATCCTATTATCTGTCTTTCTGTCTTCATTCATGACATCAATCAATCAATCAATGAATCAACCAATCTTTCAATCCTATTATCTATCTTTCTGTCTTATTAATCTATGTCTATCTATCTATCTATCTATCTGTCTATCTATCTATCTATCACCATCCATCCATGCATCCATCCATCCATCTAATTAATCTATCTACCTACCTATCCATCTATTTCATGTATCATCTCATGTCTATCATCTGATGGTATATAATAATATATATATATATAATTATCAATAGGTAAATAAATAGTATTAAACTTACTTATAATTTAAAAAAATAGAATCAGATATAGAACAATTTTGTTATCTAAATTAATTAACTATAAATTATTGATTATGTACATACTTTGAATTTAAGTAAAATATGTTGTAAACAGTGATTTCCCAGACTTCCAAACCACCAACCCAAACCACCACGTAAGCGTAAGCTGATAATATTATATATATAATATATATAATATAATATATATATTATATATATATATATCTACCCTCCAAGTTGGTGCTTTCCCAGTCCCTCCTGTGATGTTTGTTGGTTTATAACCATAGTAAGTATAGATACATCTACCATAAAGATCCATAAAGCATAGTGATTGGCAATGTAAGCAAACTTAGCGAACAAACTGGGGCCCTGGGGCCCCCACCTTGTATTTTTTTATGGGTGATTCTTGGAGGTTTTGGCATCAATATGTGGTTGGATCGTGCTACCTGCTTGATTCATGTTGATTCCAGATAGGTATGAAAACCCTATCAAGCAACGAGTAGAAACAGATCACAGGAGGTTTCCAACACATGGGAGATGCTTTTCCCGTGGTGGCCCAACACAATTAAGGTGCATGAAGATTTGCCTCAGGCCTTTCCCATGGATTGTGGTTTCCGTACGTTTGCATGGCTCGTAGGTCAGTGCACTCACACCTCTGTTAAGTCCCTCTCACTTAGTGAAGCATGGGGTTGGCGTAATCTGTTCTGGCAAACATTGGTTACCATTCCTCGTCTTTCTCACCGATTTGTGTTGGGAGGTCAAAGTGAAATCGAGGTGGCAATCCAAGCAATTTTGCGAGAACATGGAGTCTTCCCCAGTAGATTGCCCGAACGTACTGCGCAACTGATAAAGGCATGTTCAGCTCAGTCACTAGCTGCAGTGTTCCATGCAAGCCGCCCATGGCAAGCCCTTAAGCAATTAGCCTCCAGTGCCAAACCTCCCATCAGGCTGGTCCTAGAGGATGAACTCCAGACCACGATCAAGGCCAGGACAGTGGACAAAAAATCTGTGCAAGCCAAGGCCAAGGCATCCCAGGTTAATCAGCTTCAGCATCACGTTGGCCCTGAAGACATCATGATACCACATGGAATATTTTGCCTTCAAACTGGTGAACCAATTGCACAGATCAGCCCCCAGCAGCTTGGCCAAATCACACACGGAATTGTGGCCTTCACAGAGAGAGAAGTTCAGCCATATTTGCAACATGCTCCCAATGCCGCTGCAGGAGTCGCCTTTTTGGTTCTATCCCCATATTCAGAAGCCATTGCGCAGCAAGGCCAGGTAGTTCGGTTTCCAGTTCAGAGCAGGCTCACCTCGGAACCCATGCTAGTCTCTGCCGTCCTGCTGCAGCGGGGTACCATCCCGGTCATCAGAAATATGCCTGCACAACCACCAGCAGTCGAACAGGTGGCCACCCAAACCATTAAATGCCTCCTGTATAGAGACCAGCTCCAAGACCAATGGCAGACAGTGCTGCAAGCTCCTGTCAAATATATCATTGGTATGGCAGATTTCTTACAGGTGTGCAAGGTCACCGAATGCTCCTGTGCGAAGTGGCACCCGACTCACCAGAAGTCGGATACCCCGATTCTAGATGTGTGGCAGAGAGATTTTCTCTCCGTGCACTTCCAAAAAATCAGGCCAATGGACGCCCAAATATACACAGTGGCCATGCGAGTGACCGCTGACATATACGGTGAGCTGTTCAAGTTCTCTGGCACGGGAGGTTTGTACATAGAGCCTAGGACTGACGATGGTCGCAGCCAAGACCCCAGGTACCAGACCATCTGGGTACCACGTCAACCGATCACTGAGGTCAAGGCTCTCCAGGCAGTGCAAACCAACCCAGTCTCCCTGATTCGGGTCGGATTCAGGTATGGACTCAAGGTTCACAACGAAGTTGCTGAGAGTGTACATGCACAAATCAACCCCAATGAGCCGTACATCGCTGGATCGAGTAGAACATCTTACAGAGTTGGACCATTTCCCTGGGGCACCACCAAGAAAGCCATCCAACAATTGTTTCACCAGTGGAACTGGCAGGCTAGGCCCATTCACACCATTGCCAAGGCCAAGGACTCCAGCGGACTGATGTGGCTAGTTCATGCAGCGTGCCCGCCTGCGAGCCTAGTTTTTCAGTTGCAGCATGGCGATGTGGTCATTCATCAAGAGTCTCAAACTGCAAAAGAACCATGGCGACCACCCCAGGCGCAGGCATCCACTGGGGAGTTCAAGGATAAGAAGGAGGCCGAGTTTGACCCGTGGGCCGAGGCGGCCAGGAGTCTCCCACGCAATGAAGGAGTTTCTCAGGCTCAACTAGCCACGCTCGAGGCAAACTTAGAGCAAAAACTGTCCAAGAAGCTCCACAGTGCAGAGGAAAGTGACGTTGCTATGGCCGCTCCCTTAGAGCCCCGCGTTGCACAGTTAGAACAACAGTTGGCAGCTCTGCAGACCAGATCTGGAGTGATCGAGTCGAAGGTGGACTACGTTCATCAACAGGTCGAACAACAATCGGCCAAATTCGAAGCTGCATTAGATTCAAAATTATCTGATCAAATGCAAAGAATCGAGGCACTCATCACCAAGCGGGCACGTTCTCATGAATGACGGGGTGGGCGGTGGGCATACTTACGTAAGCCCATTACGCCCTTGCTACGCTTGTTAGTCATGGCCATTACCATCTCCGCCGCCGATGCATTTTCCTATGCAGCCCCACTTGCAGTGCAACAAGCAAGCAGCCACAGTTTTGATTGCAGATCTACAGGTCCGGCCACCACTCTCTCAGGGGAGGCAGTTTTGTCAAGAGACGAAGTTCTCTTGAGCCAAGCATATACGTCCACCATGCTCAATCCAGAAGTCTGCCCCAGCATGCAGGCCACGCATGAAAGGTCCAGGACTTGCAGCCCTTGTCCGTTTTGGAGTAGACCATGGACAACTACATATAAGTGTCCTTTTGCACCGTGCCAGGAGATTGATGTAGGTGGTCCTCAGAGTCCAGCTAGCTTTGCACCGGCCGAGCTATTTGTGTCCAAACAATGCATAGGCAACCAGCGCCTGTATAAAGCAGAATGTTTGCCGACCTTAGACACAGTTTTGTTACCTCAGCTCAGTAAGTCCGGAATCCAGGCAACTCCGGCTCACCATAATGCCTGGGAGACATGGTGCTCTTATCCAGAGTCTCATAGTGCCCTCACCAGTTTACATGAGGCGTCACACAGAGTGTTGCCCCCAGTAGCTTTCGGACCATACGGACCTCATGCCTTTTGCCTGTTTGTGCCTACTATTGAGATTGAGGTAGTAGCAGGAGGTCCCCTGAACCTCGCCGCCTTAGATAGCGTCCAGGGCACCCCAGCCCAGCCATTTTTGTCCAGCCATCACATAGGTCTTCACTCGAAATCCTATGCAGAGTGCATGCTGATCGCCGGCGCAGTTTTGTCTCATCAGCCCAGTCTGTCCGGAATCCAGGCCACTCCGGATAACCATAATGCCTGGGGATCAAGGTGTTTCAATCTATTGCCCAATGGTGTCCTCCTAACATCACCTGATGTTTCACACAGAAGGCCACAGATATCATTGTTCCCTTGCCAAGGGGCACATGAAGCGATTTTGCTCTGGCTATGTCGGCCATCCGGAATCCAGGCAACTCCGGAGCACCATAATGCCTGGCCAATATGCAAGGTCACAACCCAACCTTTCAGCCAAAGGTTCCAGCTGATGCGCAGAGCACAGACCTATTCGCAAGAATGCCAGGCATGATTTTCCAGTGGACGCAAGCCTGGGGGTCGGCCAGTCGTACAGAGTAGGCATGACCCCTACCATTCTAGGTTGTTCAGACCCGGTGGGAGGTGGCCACAATGTGTTTCACTAGGGCAAGTCAGCCAAACAGTTAGGAGAGAGAACTTTCACACGTACAGCAGCCAATTCTCCTACAGGTTTGCGTTGCCACTAAAGCTTCAGGTCATTGCGTCTCCGCCTGCATTTGGTGCTCACGTTACAGCTAGATCAGTTTTGCATGGGCGAGTCGAAGCATTCGTCAGATCTTTGCTGATGGAGGCACCACGAAAGCCTTGCAGTAGTGAGGTCCCTTGGTTTTCGCCAATTCCGATAAGTTCCAATGCACCGGAGGGTAACACACACACCAATAGTCCAATATTTGAGCATTTCTCACTCATGCAACTACCGCATAACCCACCTGAGGAGATCAGTCCACGAAACTCCGAGGACAGTATCATTCCGGAGGACTGGATTATTGAGCTCCAACGGTTAGTGCAACGACTCACACTAGCCTGCCCAACTGACCATCCAGAAGAAGTCCTGTTTACAGTCTACACGTGGTACTTGGATCACTCGGCAGAACCCATATGTAGCTCCCCGAAACTAACCACTTTAGGGGGAAACCCTGATGAATGGGAAGAAGACCTCCGATTCCCTTGGAGGCATAGAATCCATCGCGGGGAACATGTATTCATTGATGTGGTTTTTCCAGCTTATACCCAGTTAAGTTTTGACCAACATATAGCCCACGTGCTCTTGTCTCAGCGACAAATAGACCGGGTAGCCACATTGCTGGAAATGGACTTCTCAGGCATCTACGCCCAACGGGTTGTAACCAGGAGGGCCATTGCAGTCCCAAAAAGGTTCACCATCCAGGACCTTAAGCCGTTAGCACCAATGGTTGAGCAGCATGAAGACTTCTTGCAATGGGAATATCCATCGATGACACCACAAGGTTTTGTAGAGGCCAGAAATGGGATGAAGCTCAGACTGAGAGTCCTTGACACGGACATTGCCCAGGGAGAAGAGCTCCATGAAGTTTTCACCGCCTTACAGATTCCAGCCTACGATGTTCTTCACATGCAGATCAATCGTCAAGGGAAAGCTCACCAGACACTGCACCCAGCTCACGGCCCAGGCCATGCAATCTCTGTAGAACTAGACGGTGCAAACCTGATGCAGCGCACACTGAGCCAGTCATCTCCAAGCAGGGACGGGTCCTCTGACTCCAGCATTCCTGAAGATTGGTACATAGACCTGCAGAGAAGAGTGAGTCAGTTAGAACATTTATGCTCCGTTGACAGGACAGGCGAGCTTTTCTTCATGGTCCAAACATGGTGCATTGATCATGCAGTTGAAACAGTTGCTCATGAGATGAAGATAGCCCATTTGGGAGGTTACCCACCTGATTGGCGAGGAGATCTTCAATTCCCATGGAGACAAAAAATACAGCATGATGAAGTAGTCCACATTGATCTTGTTTTCCCAGCAGTTCCTGACTTAGTTGCCCAAGAACCGATCAGCCAGATCATCCTTACCCAGCGAAGAAGCTTGCTAGTCTCGATCTTACTAGTTATCGAACTACGCTACACCAGACCTATGGTCTTTAGAAGTGTCCTTGCCGTCCCATCCAGATGTTCACGCCAAGACATCTTTGATAGATCTCCCTTGGCCACTGAATATAAAGATAGCCTCAGTTGGATCCTTCCCAGACTCACGTCGGACCATGACACTTTTAATGCCAGAGATGGCATGACAGTGCAACTTGTGGCCAACTTTCCGGAACAGAGTACGGAGCTCCA
Organism: Cladocopium goreaui; assembly: GCA_947184155.2. NCBI lineage: Eukaryota > Dinophyceae > Suessiales > Symbiodiniaceae > Cladocopium > Cladocopium goreaui. The sequence goes on from CAMXCT020003301.1 coordinate 304,814, forward strand.
AGAGCATGATGAAGTCATCCTCATGCAAGCACAGGTCAACATCCAACAGGTCCTTCACTGTCCTGATCAATGTTTTGCCCCAGCGGAGTCACAGGAGACCTTAGGCCAGACAGGCAGCAATTGTTTGCATGCCAGTGGTGTTCCCGTCGCGCATGGAGTGAACCTACCTTCGGGAGATAATGAACCGAACACATATGAGTTCAACATTCATGCTGCAGAGTACATTCCAGGGGTTCCTCCGCTCCAAGCTCAAAGTGAGGAAATCCAAGACCTATATGCTGCATGGAGCCAATTATCCTTTTCATGGCAGTCAGGAACCATTGCCACTATTGAGGTCGTCACTTGGTTCGTTGATCACAGACAGCTGTATCCCACCTGCCTTCAGAGCCGTCCAGTTGTCCTCGATGCCCAGTACCATCAATGGGAGCAGATACTCAAAGCCAGGTGGCAAGATCAACTCGATCAAACTCAACCGATTGAAATAGTGTTGGTACGTCCACACCCACCTCGTCTTGAACCCAATGTAGCTGCCCACGTAATCATTATCCAGGCACCTAGAGAAGAGTGGGTCACCAGCCTAATCTCAGTTGATGATCCGGTTTTCAATCAAATTAATGACAGACGCCTGATGCGCCTAGCAGCCACCACGGATGAGCATTTCACCATTGAGCAAATAGTCCAAATTTGTGGGTACCCGACCACATGTACATGGATGCATCAACCGTTGCGTTGCTTTGCTTGGATCCAAGAAGTGCAACTTCGTCCAGGACAGTGGTGGCCAGGTACCTCAGGCACAAGTATCTTCCTCAGCATCATCCGTACCACGCCATTAATTGGCCCCCAGGGCCCTAATGTGCAGCCCCACCTTGGCTTGTACCAAACCTCAGTACAAGTCAAACAGGGACAAAGACGTCCTTTGGCCGATTACGGTAACAACAGGGCCTATGCTCAGGAAGAAGATGATACTCAGTCCCTCATGGCCCAAGGTACCAAGGCACGCCCTCAGGACCCAGATCCTTTCCTTGTCGACAACCCGGCCATTGCACAACAGGAGGACGATATTGAAGATGACATTGAATCGGATGACTCTATTGAAAGCTCTGACCCTGACTGGCAAGAGGCTACACTCTTCTCCCCCAGGTCAGTGCCGGTCACCCGTCAAATTAACCTTCAGAGTCACCCCTTAAGAAGATATCAGATTGCGCATGCACTTCGGTGGGCCACAGAGGAGGTCATGGAAGACTATAGTTTGGCAGTCAGTCTACAAGAAATGGCCATCCACCCATGCAATGCCTGGTTAGTCAGACATCAGGGAGATTTGCCAAGTAATAGCAACCTGGTATTGGTACTTATAGACACCATAATGCACCCCACTCCGCCAAGCTGGCAACTCCAGACCGTCCGGAAGCCAATGTATGTTTTTCCGCAGCTGACGGCCAAGCAACTGCTACAGGCAATGTTCCTTCGGAACTACTGTACATACGCCCAACTACCATGCATTGTCCATCATAATGCGGTCATTTGGCATCAGGACGCAGATCCAAGCCATGCTATATACAATGGAGATTATATGACCATTCATATCCCACCTCCGAATGCTCCACAAGCTGCACTCTCTACCAGATGTGTAGCGGTTGCACTGCATCATGGGTACTCATTTGAAATACTTGAACTCCTGGGTCCATTCCCAGATTACCATGTTCAATCAGTTCCAAATCCTAACCAGGTGATGGTAGAGCAGGACATCCAGGACGGTGATGAGTCGTCTTTTCTCCAGAGTAGGGCCCAGCTTCTCACCCAATGTAACCATCTCCCGGAGCATCTTCCATATACGCGACGCCATCGTCTTGGTGAAGCAGATGTCCCGGGACCTGAGTCACAAGAAGTGCACGAGCATCGATGGGCACTAGGTGCTATAAATCCGACTGGATTAGCAGGTAAGGCTGTCCTTTTCCATGACATGCCCAAGGGAATATTTGCCATCTCTGAGACGCACCTTACGTCGCGAGGCAAAACCAGATTTAAGCAAGAGCTATGGCATGCCAAGTCTCCTTTTGCACTCTCTACTGGATATGATGCTCCTTACAAAAAAGCGAACATGCGAGCAGTTGGTGGTAAACACACTGGAGTTGCTTTCCTCACGTCATTCCCCAGCAGATCTATTCATGCAGGATGGGACAAGGAACTTTACCAGACTAGTCGTATCCATGCAGCCACGTTCCAGATCAGTGATAAGTGCATTGCGGGAGGAGTATGCTATGGGTATGCGCAAGCTGCCGACTCCAGAGCAACCCAAGAGATGACAGATCAGCTCTTGAGCCAACTCACTTCCCTGATTGTGGAAGGATTTCCAGGTCCTGCCTTTGTCGCTGGAGACTTCAATCAAATCCCAGGCACCCTTGCTGAACCACAGAAGTGGGAAGCAAGAGGATGGAAGGAAATTCAAACCAGGGCCCAGGAGCTGTGGGGGATCTCCCCGGGCCCCACCTGCTGTCAGGTATCCCGCAAAGATTTCGTCTACTTATCACCAGCATTGCAGACATTGCTAGTTAGCTGCAGCAACACGTTTGACAAATTCCCGGACCACTCAACGCTGGTAGGCATCCTGAATGGACCATCCAAACCTACACCGATTGCTCGCTGGCCTAAGCCTGCCGCTCTTGATTACTCGGAGCTTACGCCACACAAGTTTGCAGCTCATCCATGCCAACCGGCACGGACTAAATCCTCCCCAACGGAGCAATACACGGCAATCTGCCACGCCTTTGAGAACCACGTGAGTACAGTTCGAGTAGGCCATAAACTTCCAGCACTTCAGCAGTCACAAAGAGGCCGAGGCCAAACGCTCGAGCGCCTATTCATCAAGCCACAGGTTGTGTCCATTAAGCATGCACGCCAAGGAGAGTATCAACCTCAGGTCAACTCGTGGTCTCTCACTCACTGCAGGTGGGTCACTCAATGTAGGAGGTTACAGCATTATGTTAAACACGTCCGCAAGGCCTCAACTAGCCCGGCCGCAATTGAGCATAGAGCATCAGTATGGAGATCCATTGTCCTTGCCTCCGGTTTTCCAAGTGGCTTTGCTACATGGTGGCAGGAACATGCTGTCCAAGATCCGAGTGTATTTCCATGGTTTCCAGGATTGCCCCCGGACCTCGAAGTAGCCACCCATATCCTGAAGGTTTTTCAAAGTCATTTAGAGGATTTTGAGGCCAGGCTCATTGCCAAACGAGTCGGCACGGCCAAAGCCAACCGAATCCAGGATGTCAATCGAGTTTTCAAGGATGTTAGGAAGCCTTCCCCAGTGCCAGTCTCAATGCTTATCGCCAAATCCGTTGCACATGTGGTAGACATAGTTGATGAGGGTTCCGTCATAGTTGATAGCTCCGATGCTATCCAACATGCATCGGTACTTGAATCTAGGCTTGGCCCACTCCATGTGATTCACATAGAAGAAGGCCAGGTGTGGTTCACCAGTCCTCACTCGTTAGACATTGGTGACACACTGGCAGAGATCAACCTCAAGGGCCAGGTTCACGATATTCATGATGAATTTATATCTGAATGGATGCGACGTTGGGACCGGCACAGGCATTTAGATCCCAGCCACTGGGACGAAGTGCTTGCTATAACGGAAACATTGTTGGATTGCCCGGTTATGGAATTGCAACCCATTACCCTTTCCCGCTGGAAAGCTGCCATTCAATCCGAAAAGCCCACCTCAGCGACAGGTTTGGACGCCATGTCCAGAAAAGATTTGTTGGCCATGCCTGATGAATTACAGGAACAAATGATCCAACTTTTCCGAAATGCTGAATCCACAGGCCAGTGGCCGCGACAGTTGCTCCAAGGAGCAGTCCACTCGTTAGAGAAAACTCCCGGAGCTGAGACTGTCAATGAGTATAGACCGATAACAATAATGCCACTAGCATACCGAGCATACTCATCACTGAGATCAAGAGAGATACTCAATCACCTCAAAAAGCATGTGCCGCCCACACTGTTAGGAAACATCCCTGGCAGACAGGCGTCGTCGTTATGGTGGAATATGCAGCATAGGATCGAGTTAGCCCTCCAATCTGCAGAGCCACTGACGGGAGCCACTTCGGATGTAGTTAAAGCATTCAACCACCTGCCGCGTGAGGTCACTTTCCAAGTTGCCATTAGAATGGGAGTTCACCCCCAGATCATTCGGGCATGGGCAGCCTCAACGACTCAACTTAGAAGGCACTTTGTAGTGAAGAACTCACCTTCTGCACAGGTCAGCTCTACGACCGGTTTTGTTGAAGGCTGTGGCCTTTCAGTAGTAGCAATGGTCCTTATCAATACACTGCTCCATGCCTACATCCAGCAGAAGCATCCAGATGTCACATTCACCACTTACGTAGATAACTTTGAACTTCAGTCGAATCAAGTGACTGACACGTCTCAAGCATTAAAATCCTTGGACGGCTTCTGCAAGCTCCTAGACATTCAACTTGACCAAAAGAAGACCTATCGATGGGCAGTCACGGCGGCAGGAAGACAAGAAATCAGGGACGCAGAAGAGCTTGTTGTCAAGGCCGTCCGAGATCTAGGAGCACATTTGCAATTTGAGTCCAGACAAACCAATGCCACTGTCACGAGCAAATTCAAAGCTCTCCCAGCATTGTGGCATTTACTGTCCCGCAGCCAGGCGACATATGACCAGAAGCTCAAGGTCTTACGCACAGTAGCGTGGCCCAGGGCAATGTATGCAGTCTCTACAGTGCATATAGGCAGTGCTCATTTTGTTGATGCCCGTGCTGGAGCCTTTCAAGCCATTGGAGGTACCAAAGCAGGGGCTAATCCCCAAATACATTTGTCACTGACGACCCACCCGTCAGCCGACCCTGAGTTTTACGCCCTTTGGAACACAGTCCAACAGTTCCGTAGGAACATACCTCCAGAATTGTTGGATGCAACTTTGGCCCCCACAGCGGTAGTTCCTAATCGCAAGCGGAAACCAGGTCCAGGTGGAGTGCTGATCACCCGTTTGGAGGCCATATGTTGGGCATATAAGGCTGATGGAATCTTCACCGATGGGGAAGGAGGCTCTCTCCACATCCTTGACACACCAGTGCAAGAACTCCGATGCCGACTCATCCGAGCATGGCAGCAAATGGTAGGATGTCAGTGGGAGCACCGTAAGGGCTTCCGGGGACTTCGCTTGGTAAGCACGGAGCTCTCAAAGCCAGCATCCACATTTGCCTCCGATGAACTGGGATTCAAAAGGGTCGCACAGAATGGAACATTTTACACGCATGATACCCTGCAACATGCAGGGATAGTTGAAGAAGCTAGTTGCAAATTTTGTCAGCTTCAGGATTCAGTGTTCCACCGTCATTGGGAATGTCCATACACTGCAAGTAGCCGTAATCTCATCCCTGCAAATATCCTTGAGTATATTGCGCATGCCCCGCAGTGTTTACAAGAGCATGGGTGGGCTACCGAACCAGCTGAGCTTCGGGCCTATCGATCCAGCCTCACCCAGATCCCGGATACCCTCAATCATTTTGTATTCCATGGTCCCCCAAGAAGGCACTATGACCTGTTCTGCGATGGCACAGGGATTGATCCCAAACAACCTTCCACTCGACTAGTGGCATGGGCAGTAGTTGTCGCAGGAAGTGATCCACAACAACTCCACACTCCCATAGCATGGGGAGGGGTCCCTGGCCAGCATCAGACGGTGATCAGAGCTGAATTATTCGCCTTGTATCCTCCCTCCTCTTTGGACTTCACCAGAGGAAATGCCACGGAGCCACCTTTGCAATTTGGAGTGATTGTGAGCACATCATACGCAGGGCTAGGGCAATCCAGCGCGGTTGGTTAACAGTTACCACAGCGATGACAGATCATGATATGTGGCAGGTCGTCCAGACATTGTTGCCGCCTGAGTCCATTTGCCACCTACATCATATTAAGTCCCATCAAGCCTACCAAGATGAACTGGCCTGGCTTCAGTGGGCCTGTAGTGCCAATGATGCGGCGGATAAGATGGCTGAGCTGGCCCTCCAAATGCTGCCGGGCCAAGTAGTACGCTTCCAGAAGGACGCAAGCCATGCGTACCAGCTGATGAAGCAAGCAGTCAAACATGTCCACCTTCATATGGTAAGGGTTGCTAGAGCATCAATTGCAATCGCAGAAGGCCCGAAAGCGGCCATGCCAAAGCCCATGGATCATCAACCTCTCATTTCATGGCATCAGATTGCCTTGGTTGCAGCCGACCGAGCCCCTGCGAACTTGCGGTTCCCTGGCTTTAGTAAGTTGCTTACGTGGCTTCAACAGATCCACGATCCCAAGGCCACCCCTAAGTGGTATTCATGGTATGAGCTGCTCTTCGCCTTCCAGATCATGACCGGTGAATGGGGAATCCAGTCCACATCGAAGCACAACACCTGGCAACTTTTCGGCAAGAGCCAAGAATACGATCTCAAGCAAACATGCCGATCCTGGGCGAGTTTCTTGATACAAATGATCCGCTTGGTGTTGCCGGAATTTAAGGCGGTCGATAACCGTCCAAGCAACGGGCGATTCAGATGCTGGACTATGGGTGTGATGTCGACCCTCGCCCAGGACATTGACGATAAGATCCATGCTTGGCTGCAGCTCCAGCTAGGAGATCGACCAGTCGCCAAAATAGCGACGCTCATGGCCCTGCCAGTAGCATCCCTAGCTACCCCGCAGGAAGAAGCCGTTGCCATACACGGCTTACATAGGTTCTGGTAGGATGGCAACACGCCAATCTAGCACAGCGATAGGCCCGCACTAGCTGACCTGTCGTGACAGATGACAAAAAGGTGCGACAAAAAGGTTTTGAACACGGTTCACTTGAATTTGGTCGAAAACCGTATGGCGAAGAAAACTATGTTGATAAATGTTGTCTCAAGTATTCTCAAGTTAATATTTGGATCAGATCATCAGCACCTCGTATTGCATTTTTTGAACGGGTCAAGCATGACGTTTCATCCGGGACCCGGATACCTCTGAGTCAGGTTGAAAATGGACTTTAATTCGTGGATTTTTTTCTTGAAGCAAAAAAATATACGAACAGGAACAGGTTTCAATTCAAGTCAATAATTGTATCGCCCCCTCCTGCAATCAAGCATGGCAAGAGACAAGCCCTTGTTAAGGAGGGATTAAGGAGGGAAATAATGTGAACATGTTGTTATGAAATTGCAATGTGTCATTGCTTGTCAGGGTGAATAAACCCAGGGATCATCGCACTTTTTTCGTCGATTGCCTGGGGTTCCTTCACTTGAAAACAAAGCAAGACCTGACCTCCCCCAATCAAAACATGGTCAATTCAATATGCTTATTGGTTGAATCCGTGTTTTTGTTCTTTTAATGATGCCCTTTTATGTTTCGGTTTACCTCCATTTTTTGTTGGTTCAAATCGCCATTTTGCTGGATTTGTTCCCTGCTTTTGAAAATTGTTTCCTCATGTGATTTGGTTTTATTCCGGATAATGTCAGCCTTTGATCAGCAAACTCAGGTCTATTGAATACGGGGCGAGCGGTTACCCCAAGAAAAGGGTGATGTCCTGCCAAAACCCTCACACACACAATTAAACAACCAGTTCAAAAAAAAAACGGATTTGACACTTTATTATTATCCTATACACTTTCAATCAGTTTGTTATATCATATATCAATGATTTCATGTTAAGTTGAGGGTATCACAAATTATGTCCCATGAATGTCCATCAACTGTATTATGTTCATTAATTCTTAACTGTTTCTCAAGTTTCTTCAGCATTCGATACCTATATGAATTATGATTCATAATTATTAATTACGTGTACCATTTATTTTGTATATTTATATCCCACTATAACTTGTAAATTGGTATATCATAATTGTGTATCCCACTATAACTGATTTATATTGATTTTGCACTATTTATCACCTATGTGAATTAACTATATAGATTATATATCATTATTATTAATTATGTATCATTATGTTGTATATTTATAACTGATTGGTGGTTTGCAACATGTTTTTTTTATTTTCCATATGTTGGGAATTCATCATCCCAACTGACGAACTTTTTTTTTGAAGGGGTGGTATACCACCAACCAGATTATCATTGAACAGTCTTCAACTAGCAACAGTGGTAATTTAGCACTTCAGACGTTAGTTGAAGACTGTTCAGTATCTCTACTTGTTCAACTTTGCATTTGGGATTCACGTCATTTGTTCATCATTATTGGGTAAATCAACAAACTAAATATACTAAATGGTCCATCTATACCATAGCTATCATAAATTACCAGTTATACGTTATATTTATCAACATGATTAAAACCACAAGCCAGTTGTAGAATATAAAGATGTTACCGTATATGTTCATTAATTATATAGATTATATATCACAATTTTATAGATTGAAATAATCAAATATATCACAAATGATACATAATCTATATATCATTATTATGTATCAGTTGTGATATATTTAATTGTATAACCCACTATAGATCACCCCACTATGTCATAATTATATATCTATTATCTATATATCATTCCAGTGATTAATCCACTATATTTGCAATGTGAGGCCCCCAAGATAGCGTTCAGTTGGTTTATAACCCAAATTTCACTACGGTTTATGGTACGCAAATAACTGTGGTTACTGGGGCGAATCTAAACCAACAAACATCACTGGGGGGCCTCACATTGTATGTACCAGTGATCATCCCACTACTTGCCTTCTCCAAGGTCACGCATCTGCCGTGCCGCTCCGCGCGCTACACGCCACAGGGAAATGGCGGCTGTGAACCCGACACTGGGCGCGGCCACGGCCGATGGGGCCATGGGGATTTCAGTTGATGCCCATCACCACCTAGAAATGGTGATTTCATGGTGATTTTACCAGTTATCAATGGTTTTAAATGGGCTTATATCATGTTATAACTCACTTATAAGACTTATAGCTGGTAAAGGCCGATACTTGTGGGGATGTGTCTATTTATCCCTCCATTAATGGGGAATATCATGGGAATATTCATGAGATTATGTATATATATATATACTTACATACATACATAATCATACATACATATAAGCATTCTTATATATATATATAGAGATAGATTAAATTTAACCGGATAATACTTGGGATGCACCGTTTGTTGTCATCAAACATGGGCTGGGAAATCCTCTATAAATAGATGTTTATAGCTGACAAACTCATCCATAAATGCCGATGTTTTTCCCATTGCCACATTTGATTACCAGAGGGACAGAGGGTTTGTCCAAGAATAGGGTACCTCTAGATCCAATGGAATGGTTTATTCAATGGTCATTTCAGGAACCTAAATTGGAGGTACCTACCTTAAATAAGGCCTATGTAAGGCCTATGTAGTAAGGGGATAGACTTCCAAATATGGCCTTATATGGTACAGTACCTCCATTTTAGGATCCTGGAAGTACCATTAATTTATCATCATTTTCCCCATTCTTAGACAAACCCTGCATTTTTCCATGCAAAAATAGGGAGGTTTCCAGTGAAGAATGAATAATCATGGGGATGTTTATAACCAGCCAACCACAATTAATCCCAACACAGATAGCTAGGGAACTTCATGGGTTTCCCTTGGAAAACGATCAGCTCCAAGCTATTCTTTTGATGTGGAAATGGTATTGAATGGCTTGTGTTTCCTATTTTGTCCAGAAAAAAGGGAGGTTTCCGAGTGAATAACGGGGAGATATGAATAATGATGCTGTAATGGTTTATAGCTACTTGATTATAATATATTATAATTAATCCCGACATACATAGCGCGGGAAAATCATGGCTTTCCCGTTGAAAATGATTAACTCTTATCTTCTGCTCTTTTCATGTGCCAAACCCAATGCCATCCCATTTCCAATAGCATAGTCACCATCCCATTAACCAATCATGACTGGGGTCTACTATAAATCATCCTATGGCTAGGGGTATCCCCGATTTCATAAAGCTCCATTGGGGATGGTTTATTGGCTTACCACATCAGGGAGGTTCCCCATGAATAATTTTTGCCGAAGCAGCCCTGGTGATTGGGGTGGTCCGGTCCTCCAAATGGGGGGGGCCCCATCCCAAAGCAGCAAGCAGCGAAGCTGGGATTGTTTGCAACATGAAAAGGCAACAATTTGAAAGAACGTGATTAGTTCATATTGGTTCTAGCTTAGTTCATGGGTGTTCAAATGGCAATGAGATGGCAATGGGTAGATTGGTTTCTTAGATGTGCATCCAATAGCTGTTGAACGGATGTTTATCCCCAAGACATGATCTCGAAAGGCATTGTTGTCATTGACATTGGATATTCAGAATCAAATTGATGTACAATCGTATTTAATTTTACTGTAATTCTGCCTTTGTCTTGATGACCTATACTTATTATGACCTCACTGTTCGGCGTGACCACACGCGATGGATGGGAATGCACCCAAAAATGACATTGTTTCGAGTTGGTAAGGTATATGAATAATTCAGACTTTATCCCCTGAAATAATCATCAAAATGTTGGTTTACCCCAGCAATCCTGGGGTAAATTAACATTAAGTAACATAGATATGGAGAAGCATGTCCCGTTCGGAAAATTATCTACATTCTTGGCGGGGTTGTCATATCTGTGTTAATTGACTGGAGGGTATACCAACACATAGCTAAGTTGACTTATAATTGACTTGGTTAACTAACTAGGCGAACCAACGAACATAACTCGGGGTTCAAATCCTATTTAATTACATTAAATCCCCATGTCATCCTCATTCTAATGGTTAAATCCCTACAACTGGGGGGCCTCACCGAGTTATTTCGTCCCTATCCTGGATATCTTCAGATTCGAGGACACCGAGTTGGAGATCCAGTTCCCTGTGGCGCCTGGTGCAGTGATGCCTCCGCAGAAGGGATGTAAGAAGGCCTGGCCCTGGCACCTCTATGGGAGCCAGGAACTGGAAATCCTGCCCTTAGAGTAAGCTAACATAGATACAAATGGTTGATTTGCCACATCTATGTCAGTTTTTACCCTCGGGTACCCTTGGGTAATTGGATATAGCTATTGTAAACAATCAATTTTAATGGGTGCATCAACTATAATGTCAAGCTAGGATTAATAAACCCTGCGGTATTAATCAACCCCCTCTGCCCCCCAAAAAAATGTAATTTAAAAACAGGTGGTCCCCCCGGATTAATAAACACTTTGGCCTACCCCCGATTAATAAACCACCAGTGCTGAAATTCCATTTTTGTTTAACCAAAATTCTTTATTTCCAATTCTTTTTGTTTCTCATCATGTCTCATCAATCTCAGAACCATGAGATTTTAGCAATCAAATCTCATCAAATCCAATGGAATTCTATGAAGATCTAATTGACGTAAGCCATATCCAAAATTTTATGGTTCAGAGGCCGTTTATTTAGGGGGAAAACTAGGAAAGACCTTACAAGGTCCATCTGACCTTGTGGGGGGGGTTGATTCATCCGATGTTGGCATCTGATGTGGGTCATTTTCAATACCCACATTAAAGAACCATAGGGTCAAAGTTTCAGACTCTAGGGTAGACGTTGGTAATGTTTAGTATTACTGTAATCATCCAGTTTGGGGGAGTAGCTCCTGGGGGGCTGAACAGAACTACCGCAACTTCTTTTCTGAACTTTGGGGGAAACATGTGAAAATACACTCCCAGTGGATTTTCACAAACCGTTGGGTTGACAGTTGAGTTCACCTTTCCTGTGCAGAAGACTTTGGTATTCCGAGATGATCCCCGACTGTTGGATAGTAATCCCAAGGATGGACCCGCCAACTCGATTGGGTCCAAGTTTGCGGTTAAGAACAATAAGTTTCTTTGTCTGAAAATAGAATCCCCCCCAAAAAATGTTAATCATCATTGTTGTGCCCCCTTTGGGAAGCTCCCCAAATCACATTGTTGGTGATAGGTTCCATGATATTCCCCTTGTTTCCCGAGTACAATCCCACTAGATCCCATTAAATCCATTTGTTCATTTTTTGGTTAATGGCTCCACCATTCTAATCCCGTGATATCCACATTCTTCCCATTCAAATCCGAGATTTCTCATGGTTAGATCCCAATAAATCACGATGTTTCTCGGTGAAATTTCAAGTTTCTCTCATTTTTCCCAGTGAAATCCCCATGTTGGAAGATGAACGTCCCATTAAAATGCCATGTTTGCTGATAAATCCGATAAAATTCACCGTGTTTTAATGGTTCTGTACCAGTGAAAGTCCCATGCGTCCCAGCGTAGGTGGACTATGCCGTGCTTTTCATCCTGGCTGTGGCCGCGTAGAAAACCAAGCGGAGAGCACGCCTTAGAATCCTTAGAAGAAAGACATGTTGACGATAGATATTGATGCTAGTGCTGCTAGTGACATTATGTATATATATATATATATATACACATTATATATATATATATATATATAGAATAGAGGTATTATATATATATGTGATTATACATATTTATATATTGATAAGATACCTGTCATATCTGGAGGTTTCCAAAGTCATGGGGGTATCCCGAATCTTCCGAATCATTATATAGACCGTTTTTAGTATTGAAACCCATGGTGACTTGGGCATACCCTATTTTAAGAAACGCCCATATTATATCTGGTTGATCGTTTCAAACATGTTTTATTTTCCATAATATATGGAATAATCCTTCCCATTGACTAATATTTTTCAGAGGGGTTGAAACCACCAACCAGATATACATAATATGTATATATATATATATTTACATACATGCATATATGTATACATGCATATGCATGGGAATGGGTCAAGTCGTTCAAGTCCCAGGGGGCCACACATTCTGTGGTTTCATTTTCAGTGTTACACAACAGCCAGTGATTTGCATAGATGTCCTTTTCCCATTGGTTGGTTGATTAATAGAGGGGTTTGTTTACCCCTTTAACAACAGGGAAATGATGATAGATGGTATACCAAACCGGCCCCTCTACTTTATTTTTACCAAAAGGACATGATTGGCGATTTTTACGCTATCTAATTTTGACCCATAGCCATATATGCATTATATAGATTATACATGATTTTACGTGTAAGATTAATAATGATATTATATGTCCTACATATATACATATGGGACTTGTGAAGCTATTTTGATATATGTACAAACCAGATGTAATGAGTGTCCAAACAGATGTTGATACGCTTAAACAAAAACACTATAATTGTAATTTTATCCCTGTACATTTAGTATATATCCACACATATCCATAATCTTTTTTGTTTAAAAACCCACACTGAGTCCTCAACCGCTACACAGCACATGTCAATTCCAGTCTACCCACCTGTTTGGGGCGAACTCATGGATTATGCAGAGACCTTCCAATCCCTTGCTTCTAGGTATAGTGTTTTTTTTGAGTATCTTCTACGTATTTGTTCAGAGTATTTTTTGAGTTTTAGATTCATACACATACACAGCACATTTATATAAACATTATATCGTGAATACCATACATACATAAATGTATATATAACTGTATATATATATATAGTACTGTTACATATATATATATATATATATATCGTACAGTACAGTACATCAGTACAGTACATATACATATATATATACATATATATATATATATGTGATCCCTCACAAACAATATAGACTTCAGAAGCAGCAACTTCGACAAATTGGGGGCAATTGACCCCAAGTCTCGCCAATTTTCGCAGCACACGAATGCCGTCGTGTGCAATTTTCGCAGCTGCCTCTGCCTATCCGAAAAAAAGCAGCGGCCAATGATGATCCCAATGGATACCATTTGGTAAACGTTTATATGGAAAATCACATTTGTTGATTGGGTAATTCAACTATTTCTATGGCCATGTTCAATAGCTATATTAAATTACCAGAGGGTATTTGGGATGTGGTTATGGATGGGCACTGAGAGGCCGTGATGAATATTTGGCTTAGTGATCTTAGTGGGCCCCAGTTACTAAGATATACTCAGCCTGTAGCACCAACTTTAGGGACGGACGGAAGCGAACAGCCAAAATATGACTGTTTTGCGCAACTTGATGAAAAATCAAACTCAAGAAACCTACACTTCCAACCTACACTTCCAGCCCTTTTTACTAGTTATACATAGTTCAAAATGGTTATAGATGATATGGTCATCAATATTGGGTTATCGCTACATAAATTGGATTAGAACTGACTTGTAACTGGTAAAGGTTTAGTCTAAATGTAGCAGGTATACGCATATAGTAAAAATCAATCCGAACTGATACTCCTTTGTTTGGTTGGTTAAAAATTCCTTTCTGCCAGGACAACAATTTTACAGTGTGTTCTATGTCATTATCCAGTTGGATCAGTTGTATCATCCAATTGTATTTCAGAAAAAAACAACCCAGTCAAAATTACTCGTTGGTGGTTTGGAACATTTTTTCCATACATTGGGAATAAGGTGAGAACAACTATTTTTCAGAGGGGTTGAAACCACCAACCAGATTATATTTGGTGGTTGAATCCTCATGTTTGCCTATTGAAATGCCGATTTTTGGATGATTGAATCCACGCATGTTTGAAGATAGGGTACGCCATTCCATCTCATGGTTGGGTATCCGAGTATACCACCAGTTGTAGCACGGCAAATCCAGAACTTATACCCCTTTAGATCCCCATTGTTGATGGTTAAATCCTAATGTATTGGTTGGTTGGATTTACATCTCCCAACTCAAAACCAATGTTTTTACCAGATTCTGATTTCCTCATGATATTCACCGCGGGTGAAAACAACAAAACAACATGTTTCGTTTTTTTTCTCAGGGCTTCAGTCCTCATTTGTTGTTGGATAGCTTCCAGACATGATATTCAGAACCACAGTCATACACCACGCACTGCTTGAGAAGGTACTTTGATCAATGGGACCTATATTGATACAATATTGTATTTTGTAGTTTATACTTTCATATGGTTGCAGTTTCAACCAATCCCAGGGCCAGTTGTACAGAAATTGTCATAATCCATGACCTGGATTAATAAAATGTCGTGAAATAACCACCATACCCCAATGGATGTTAGTGACATGTCCCCTGGTCTTTTAAAAATACATTTAGATGTAAATGCTCCCCAAAGTCATAAATCATATAGAAAAGCAAGCTCCAAGAAGTCAAGAAGATAGAAGGTGGTAAAATCATGTAAAATCCAACCAGCATACCCAGATTAGCTCACCATGGTGCTGGAATATGCACACCTACATGACTGGGCCAAAAATATTTGAGGGTTTCCATGTAGGTATACATATTCCGGCACCATGGTTCGCATCAAAGGCCCGCGCCTTCGAAGATCGAGACTTCGATGCCGAGCCGTGCGGGCACCCGGTGAACGGTATTTGATCATAGTTATTAAAAACAGTTGAGATAGTTGTAACATGTTGTAAGGTTATAATAGTTTAATTAAGTTGTTCGTCATTGTTCGGTGTAAGGTTTTTGTAGCTGGTCAAAAAGGTGTCAATAGTATAGCTAGTAATCGTTAAAATATAGCTATATATGTGAGGAAATTTCCCGGAATGTGATAGAATCCCAGTTTTACGGAAATAAATGCTGATAATCCGTTGCAATTGACGGTACTCCATCTTCAGACAAACCCGATATGCTTCAATGATCTTCAATGGGTTTGGTACTTCAATTGTACTTAATACTTATATAACCATTGCTAGTACTTATAGAGTATATATATATATTTATACATACACACTCCTGTCAACAGTGCCATAAGCTGGAGGATATACCCATAAGGTGGTGTCCAACTTGTATCCATAGGGCGCAACCTTATAGCAACACCCAACGAGATAACACAGGTAACATACGCTTAAACAAATGGATAAACTTGTTTTCTATCTATTTTTGGGTGGTTACCATCACCAGCAAAAAATGAAGGTGCCAGTTACGAACGCGAAAGCAAGTTGTCCAGATACACGTTGGTTGATTTCGACTAAGTGGTTGGTGGTTTCACACATCCAGAGTCGGATGGTGTGAAACACCAAAACATACCATAATACCAAAACAAACAGAAGATGAGGATATCATGAATAACTGGTTGGTGGTTTGGAACATTTTTTATTTTTCCATATATTTGGAATAATCATCCCAACTGGTCCGAACTCCATGATTTTTCAGAGGGGTAGGTCAACCACCAACCAGCTAAAACTGGTGAAAAAATCGCTGGTTTCATGGCTTGGGTGATCCCGAGCGACCTTTTGGGGTGGGTGGGTGCCATTTACCCTGTGGTAAACATACAAAAAATTGTGGAAAATCACCATGTTTATTGGGTAAATCAACCATACATGGCAATTTTCAATAGCTTTTTGTATGTTTACCAGAGGGTATTCCTGGAGAATTTCTTTGAGACATGGCATAGCGTTTTGACCTCACCGATCTCCGAAAGGGCAGAGCAAATTTAATACAATGTAGCGCCATGGATTGAAATTCGAAAACCCTGGTAGTGCTGGTAATGAATAGGGTATAATTATTATAAATATTCTGGATAAATTATAACGACCTCACTGCGACCTCACTGGAAATCATGGTTAATAAGGAAAATCATATCATCCCCAAATGGCCTTAATTCAGGTTGGTGGAACATTGTAATTTACAGTAGCCAGAAATATGATTGGCACCTACATTCATTGGCACCATTTTATTTTTGGTATGGTGGATACCCTTATTTGGCACCAGATTTTGGATGACTGGTCGGTGGTTTCAAACGTTTTATATTTTCCATTTCATATATGGGTTGTCATCCTTCCCATTGACGAACTCATATTTTTCAGAGGGGTAGGTCAACCACCAACCAGATGATAAAAAAAAGGGGCTTCCCAAAGTCCAAACATTGATCATGAATCCCATCCTCCCAAATCAACAGCCTCAGCGTGCGCTGAAGGCGATCTGGACATAATCCGGGATCCGTGAAAATAATTAACAAACCTTCAGCACGCTAGACAATATTAGCGATATTTGGATATTATATATATATAATATATATATATATATATTATCTGGATATGTGATATTGGGATGTTCAATGTCTATTGGAGTGTGTCCCTTTTTTTTAAGGCAAACCCATAGAATGGGAAGATTGGAAATTATTTCGGAACATTCCGAACTATACGAACGTGTATCGGATATTTATATACGGGTATGAGTTTCCCTTAGGATTTCAGGGGGGTTAACCCCCCTATAGAGGATGGATTTTCTACAGTTCGAAAAGCACGAATTTGCTTAAATGATGCTTTCGAAGTTCCTCCATTTTTCTACAGAACAACTTTTGGAGACCTCTGAGTCGTAAGATGCTGATTCTCTGGATAGTTTAGGTGCCCAAATTCCAGAAGCATAATGTGAGCATATGTGGCTCTAGAAAAAGGGTAGTAATTTGAAGTGGTTTACAACATATTTCATATCGTATTTGCAAGAATATGCAATTCACGTACGGCGGTGTTTTTCTAAGGAAACATGCTAAACATAGCTTCTAAAATGCACTTCTTATACGTGGTCATTTTTCTAGGATACCAAAATTGGTTTGATGTCTGTTGATAGATTTTCTTGGGTCCCTAATTTATACATTTTCTACTAGAAAAACACATGTGCCAACCGAACCAGGCGAACTGGTACAGGTATATAGTTATTATCACAATGGGATTTCATTGGACATACATATTATATATGCGGATCCTTGAATTATAAGGACGTCACCCTGACGTAAGTCTCGACGTAAGTGATTTGTAGAAGAGGGAATTCCCCCATATGTCAGGTCGTAAATTTAACTGATTCAGCCATATAGCCGCCTTTTCAATTATTTGTGATGCAGAGTGAATTTTCAGTCAAAGGATGTTCCAAACGAATAC
This sequence comes from Cladocopium goreaui, assembly GCA_947184155.2. Classification (NCBI taxonomy): domain Eukaryota; class Dinophyceae; order Suessiales; family Symbiodiniaceae; genus Cladocopium; species Cladocopium goreaui. Next base: position 322,715 of record CAMXCT020003301.1, read on the forward strand.
TGTTGGCAAATGGTCTCTTAAGGTGTCCTTTCGGGCTCAAGAATGATCATCCACTGGAAGATCTGGAATTCCTCAATTTGATCCAATTGGTTGCTTAAATTCAGCGGATTTATTTGGCAACCAAGTTTGGTTTGATATGGTATGATTATATATATATATACCAGTAGTACCGCACAAGGCGGTGGCGGAAGTTTCAAAAATAGGAAACCTATAGGAGAGGTGGGTTGTTGTGAATCAGGGATGGCAGAGCGAAGCCACTGACGGACCGAAAGGTGCTTGAGGTCTCCTCTCTTTCTCTCTCTTTCTCTGGCTATCTACTTACCTACCCATCTATTTTCTATGTATCTATCTATCTGTTGATCTAGCTATCTATCTCTCTCTTTCTCTCTTTCATCTCATTACCTATCTACCTATCTACCTATCTACCTATCTACCTATCTACCTATCTATCTATCTATCTATCTCTCTCTCTCTCTCTTTCATCTGTCTATCTGTCTAGCTGTCTACCTGTCTATCTATCTATCTATCTATCTATCTATCTCTCTCTCTCTCTTTCATCAGTCTATCTGTCTAGCTGTCTAGCGGTCTACCTGTCTATCTATCTATCTATCTATCTATCTATCTATCTATCTGTCTGTCTGCAATGTAGTGTAATTGAGTGTCATTGAGTGCAGTGTAGTGTAGTGGAGTGTAGTTGTGGAGTTGCAGGTGTAGTTGTATTTTAGTGGAGGGTAGTGCAGTGTAATGTAGTGAAGTGTCGTGAAGTGTAGTGGAAGATGGTGTAAAGGAGTGCAGTGGTATTTATCTGTGTAGTTAAGTTAGTCAAGTTAGTTAAGTTAATCAGTGTCTACTTTTTCGACATCTTAACGTCAAAAAAGGCTCAAAACCCTCAGTTTTTTTACACTTTTGACTTGGAAATGTGCTTCGCGCCACAACGGCGTGCACTTTTTCGACATCTCAACTTCCAAAAGTGGTCCGAGAATGGTGTGTTTTGTACATTTTGACTTGGAAATGTGCTTCGCGCCACAACGGCGTGCACTTTTTGGACATCTCAACTTCCAAAAGTGGTCCGGAGCTGAGGTGTTTTGTACATTTTGACTTGGAAATGTGCTTCGCGCCACAACGGCGTGCACTTTTTCGACATCGCAACTTCCAAAAGTGGTCCGAGAATGGTGTGTTTTGTACATTTTGACTTGGAAATGTGCTTCGCGCCACAACGGCGTGCACTTTTTCGACATCGCAACTTCCAAAAGTGGTCCGGACCTGAGGTGTTTTGTACATTTTGACTTGGAAATGTGCTTCGCGCCACAACGGCGTGCACTTTTTTGACATCTCAACTTCCAACAGTGGTCCGAGAATGGTGTGTTTTGTACATTTTCACTTGGAAATGTGCTTCGCGCCACAACGGCGTGCAATTTTTCATCTCTCCTCTGGCCAGCTGGCTCCGCACCCGCCGCTTTAGCGAGCCTACTTTTCGACCCTCCGGAGCCAAAAATCATTGGAAAAACACAGTGTTTCGCGACTTTCCTACCTTTTCGCGCATCTGTATCTTCTGTCTTCTTACTCTTTCTCTTCTAATCTTCTTTCTTCTAATCTTTCTCTTCTCTATGCCTCTTCCCTGCTCTGCTTTTCATCTCTCCATATTGTCGGAAGTTTGACTTCTAAACTTCCTTCGATTATGATCTGATACATATATATATATATATATGTGACACTATATATATATATATATATGATATCATATGTATACAATATTATCTTTGATATGATATGATATGATATCATATGTATACGATGATATCTATGATATGATATGATATGGTATGGTGTAATAATGATATGATATGATATGATATGGTATGGTGTGATAATGATATGATATGATATATGATATATGATATGGTATGATATGGTATATGATTTTTGATATTTGATATATGATATGATATATGATTTTTAATATATGATATATCATATATTATATATGATATGATATGATATGATATGATATATATGTTGTATAGTGTGTGTATATATATAAATAAATATATATATATATATATCTGTGTGTGTTTGTCTTGTTCTGTGTCCTCCAAGCCGATGTCTTGGTTTACAACCCAACTTCTCGGATGATTTTTTTGTGCTCGAAGCCTGGCGCTTTTGCGCGCCACTTCTGAATGGGTTTCTGGCCACTGTAGACTGGGTATGACTAACATAGCCATGGACAATGGCCCATAGAAATAGATGATTTTCCCAGCTAGAAACCTCCATTTATCATTTATAAAGGATTTTCCATGGCTATGTTAAATAACCAGATGGTATCTGAAAATATACCTGTAGATTAGGATGAATTTAATCAACGATATTAAACCATATTGAAGCATATCAAATATGAATAGATGATTCTCCCATATTTTTTTGTCATTTAAAAGTACCAAGATGTACCATCTGGTTATGACTAACATAGCCATGGAAAATTGCCCATTTATAGATGGTTTACTTTTTTCAAAATACCAAGATGTATCTGTTTTTTTGGGATATTTACCATCCGGTAACATGTTTTGGATCTCAGTGCCTACCAAGCCATGGTTTGGTCCATGGGAACTCAAAAAATATTGGTGACCTCTTGGAGCGCCGCCTGAAGAGCTCTTGGGCGAGTGAAAAATATTGGTAATGACCTAGTAAAGGTATTATGTATAATATATATATATATATGTATGTATATGTATAGTAAACCATCCTCAATTTTGCCATTTTCATGGGCGCCATGAAAATGTCATTGAACTGCCATGGGTTGGTGTTTCCTTACGAAAAGACGTCCTGGCTAAACTGTGGATTTCCACCCAAACAACATGTGGCGATGGCAGCGATGATGTGATATGGAGGTTTCCTAAAATGGGGGTACCCAATAAATAGAGGGTGTATTAAATGGAACATCCCATCTAGAAATGGCTGATTTCGAAAAAAAAACATATTTCAGGAAACCCCCATATCAACACTAATATGTTTCCCCAGGTAAGATGCATTGTGAAGGATAGTTAAACAACCACCAATATGACAAGGGGATAGAAAAACCACCAAATTTTATACATATATTCTTATTGTAATCCCAGGAACGTTAAGATATGACAAGCAAAACTCGGGAGTGAGTATGTTGGTTCAAAGAACTGCTGAAGAGTAGTTTTACAAGTGTTCTTTTGCCACCATACAGTACACAGCAGGAAAAGAGCGATTTGTGCTATCTAGGCCATATGAAAGGGTTGGAAAAACACGATCCCAAGGGCTTACTATCTGGCTATTTAAAATAGCCATGGAAAATCACATTTTTTTATAGGCAAACCATCTATAAATGGGCCTTTTTCCATGGCTATGTTAAATAACAAGATAGTAATTCAATCCTTCTCTTCTGGTGAAGAAGCGGGGTCCATTCATACCCCATGGCTGAGCTAGACCATGATGACCATGGTCATATTCAAAATTCGCGGGTGCCTCTGAGGCTTGGGAATTGTGACTGTGCTCATATCATTAAATGATATTGCAACGTGATACAACACAAAATCATTAAAACAAACATGATATGTTCAAACATGGTAAGAGATACAACTAAATTGAAGCCAGCTACGATGGTAGCATCGCCTCCACACACTGGGCTGATCAGGTTAGCTCAAAATCTACAGAGCTTCGCAACACACTGTTTCCTGGCATAGGACACATTATAGCACTTCATCTTGGGTGCACTTGAAGCAGTCGAATAGTCAAAGCTATGTTCAACAGCTTCTGATTTCGAATAACTGATGATGTGGATGATTTCATGTCTCGGTACTGTAGCGCTCCCGACTGTTTCCAGGATCCTTGAAAAAGTCGAAAGCGTGCCCGACTATTTTTTGAGGAGTACGGACAAGTATTTAAATGCTCCGCACTGTTGTAACAACAATCTGTAGCCGCACTTCCCACATCTTCACACTTCTTCCCACTGCTTCACGGACAATCGACAATCAGTAGCACTTCCGAGTAGCGCTCCCGACTGTGCTAGACAGAAAAACGTGAGAATTCAACCAAAACTTTCAGTAGCGTGCCGTTGTTAAGTGAATCGTTTGGCCAGCGGGATGCATTTGCCCCTACCCCGGCCAACATCGGTAGCGCTCCCGACCTTGGCCTATACCTCTTGCGTATAGTATGGGGTGTCCATGCCTTTTGACTTTTGCCAACCTTAAATTGGGGAAAAAGAAGTGCACTTGAGATAATTGAGAGCACGCTGGCCAGCATTGGTAGCGCCCCCAATGTTGGCCAAGGTGATTTGCTTAAATGCACGAGTCAACAGAATGAACAGTCTTGATTTTTGTTCATTCATTCCCCAAACAGTGTGTCCACACTGAGGGGTTCTTATATATATATATACATATAGGGTAAGTGTAAAGGCCGGTGCTTGATCAGGGTGCTCACTCTGGGACCCGGCATTTTCCCTGTAAATCTCTGCATAAAACGGCTCTTGTTTGGTGAAACGTTCAAGTGCATTTCGATTGCGCAGGCTCGCACAAAGTGTGGGTCGCGCTGCTCTTGGTCTGCGGCATTTTACTTGTGAATTCTTGCGCAAAATGGCTTTTGTGAAGGTCCAAGTGCATTTCGCCTGCGCAGGCTGGCACAAAGTGTGGGTCGCGGTCTTGGTCTGCGGAATTTTACCTATCATGTACCCGCACAAAATGGCTCTTGTGAAACGTCCAAGTGCATTTCGCCTGCGCAGGCTCGCACAGGGAGTGTGGTCCGCGGTCTTGGTCTGCGGCATTTTACCTGTCAATTCTTGCACATAGTGGCTTTTGTGTGGGTCCCGGTCTTGGGATCATTCTCAACATAATCATCTTCCTCCTTCTTGACCTCATCATCCGCAACATCATCATCCTCCACCTGATCTTCCGCAACATCAATCCGCATCATCCTTTTCACCATCCTCATCAACATTATAATCCTCAACATCATTATAACCATCCTCCTCCTTCTCAACATGATCATCCTCCACCGCATCATCATCCACTTCATCTTCCGCACTATCATCCTCATCCTTTTCCTCCTCAACATCATCCTCAACCTCTTCATCCTCAACATCATCCTCCTGCACCTTCTCACCCTCGACAACATATCCTCAACATCATTGTCCGCAACATTATAACCCTCATCATCATCATCATCATCATCATCATCATGATCATCATCATCACCATCCCATCACCATCACCATCACCATCACCATCAGCACCATCATCAGCATCATCATCATCATCATCACCATCACCACCACCATTACCATCATCATCATCATCATCATCATCATCATCATCATCGACATTATCATACGTTATCCTCCCACTCCCCCACACTGATTGGGGTCTCTGCCGGGATATTTTCCTGAGTTCGCGAAAGTAATTGTTTATTTTTCAGACCCTTCCAACATATTAAAACAGTCAGAAATTGGCCAAGTCATGCCACATCCATCCCATTGCTGACTTTGACCAGCGCATGGATTGTTTTCCAAAGGGTAGAAGATGTGAACAGGTTTGATTAGCTATCATCATCATGAGTGCCCTTCCTTAGGTATCATCGTTGTCATTGGCATCAATCTCTTTGGGATCTATGTGGTGGGTGAACGGATTTCCCTGAATCTCGAAAGGGTTTTTGAATTCTAATTACTGTGACTGCGTTGAACCGCACAAACATCCGCTTGCACTATATTGCTGCAATCTTCATGAGTTGTTAAGGTAAGGTGGTGCTTGCAAGTCTCTATATATAGGTTTCCAAAAGTTGGCATGGACAGCGCGCGGAGACCATAGGCCACAGTCCTTCAAGATCTTCAAGTAAGCGCGTGAAGCCACTCTTGTTATGGAGCATGGATTGTGCGATTGGTGATTAAGCGCTTAACTAACTCCATGGCCCTTTTAGTAGCTGCACAGCTCAGGGCGCTGTTGTAAAGCTGCCCTGTGCCCAGGCGATCCATCTGTGGACGTGACGAGGACGTTTCAGAATTGCGTGCCATTGCGCGGATTTAAGCAGGGTGGACTCACCAGCCCCATCACACCCCTAGCAAAGCATGAAGCACGGCCAAAGACCAACCTGGTTTTAATTGAAACAAGGTCCCATGTCCAAGTTCCAGAAAAACACGCCGTTTACCACTGGTACTTTCTGCAGGGCACGAACTGACACTGCATGTGAGCAGGACGGAGCTCGCAATGGCAATGCAGGAGAGCTGCGTTGCCGTTGCGGCAAAGTTTGCAAGAAGTCTGAGGCCGCCAGTGACAACAACATTCAGCCGTTGGACCCCGGGCATTTTGGGGACAACACTATCATTCATGAGTCTCATGCACTTCAGCTTGATCAAGTGACGATTTTGTTGACACATACCGGTAGTTAAATACAGCAATTTTAAATAGATGAATTCAACAGGATGGTATCGTCATCAATTTGGCACATGTATGACACATGATATCTTTGTTTGATACAATGTCATGTTCAAACCAGTCAAAAGTCAAAAACCCCACCACCCGGAAACACACGACATGTTCGAGACGTATGGCCTATAGCGGTATTTTTTACAGTAATTATTTCTGCAATATACAGATTTGCGGTCAATTTTGTGGCAGTGTAAGTGTAACGTTGCCGCACGAGTTTTCACGGGATCATGATGGACCTGTGAGTTTTGGTCGCCGCTTCCCGCAAGGTGAAAAAAGAAGGCCCCACAAAGGCCCATTTGTCTACCGTTTGGACCGTTTGGTGTGGGACGTTGGGTCATCGATACGGAATGTTCAACACAGCACATCATTCGCCAGGCAATGCCGAAGGATGCGTTGCTAGATTGAATATGTTTTCTAAAGCAATGTCCAGCAATAACGACCCCCTAGGAAAACTCCAACAACAGGATGTACCATTTTGCCGACAGCAATGTGTTCAAATTTGAGCAGGGAAAACACCTTTGATGACCATACTAACATACATGCTTTCTGCTGATCTGGAATATAGTTTCAGACAAAACTACAAAATTTCCAAAATCTGAAAATTGAGCTAACTGAGGAATATCCCAGATGTTGGAGATGCACCATGAGAATTTGAAGAAAAAACACCCCTTGATGATGGCCGCGTAGCTTCCAGGGCCGGCCCTACTGGCATTGCGAGGCCATGGTGGTTAGATTTTGTTGCTGTATCCTTGTTGGGGATATTGGGAATTATAACAAAACAGGTATACAGGTAAGTAATTGAACCAATGGCACCAAATCGAAGATATGAACATATTTGGCACAACAATATGATTTGAAATTGTAGTTTGTTTGGTGAATTTTTGCCGGTTTGTTTCCAAAGTGAAGCCTGGGGTGACGTGTAAACTCACGGTGGGTCCTCAGACCTACCCTTTGGTAATCAAACATGTATAGAAATCTGAAATCCACCATTTATAGATTGTTTCATATTGAAAAATCCATGTAGGGAAGATTTTCCATTGCCGTTTGATTATAGACGAGACGGTCTCACATGTTCCCTTTCAATCTTATGGTGGAGATTTTCTTTGCATGTTTGTTTTGAAATGAATTTATGTTTTATTTTGCAATGTTTCAGTACCCGATTCCATCTACGCAGAGACCCGCTAGCCGCTAGTACAATAAGCAAACTATTTTGCAGAGCGTTTCGCAAGTTCAGTAAGAACAGAATCATCTAACAGTCTAACGTTTTCATTTTTTTGATCGAAAAAAACATTTGAAAGCAACAAAATCACCAAACAGTCTAACATGTTTTTTTTTTCCGCCTCAGTCAACGCCTGCCAAGAGCCCTGTTTCTTGGCCCATCCTGGGATGACCAGCTCCGAGTGCGCCGAGTGCCGCTGGCGACGCCTCACTGGATGAGCCTTTGGGCCTTGAAAAACAAACCACTTTTGAAGGTTCAGATGTGGTTTTGCGTGGCAGGCACAAGGGATTCTGCACCTTGCCAAAAGGGATTCTGCACCTTGCAGGGTGGCTCAAAAGTGGGCAGCAATTTTTCCTTAAGCGATGAACAAACACAGCAGGTGTTGAGTTTCCTCATCCGAGAGCCCTGGCAGTCCGTGAATCCAGGGCAACGTATCCACTACAACGGCAAGGCAGTAACCTTTCTTGGATGGGGACGAAACAAGAAATCTTTAATCCTTCACTGCCAACCTGAAGGGGTGTTTGCAGTTTCAGTTGCTTGGATGCATTAACGTGGAGCTTTTGTTCATGGTGTCGAGCTCACTCTCCAAGTTCACAATCTTTGCTTCGCATTGTGCTACTATAACATCCGACTCTTTTGATCATTGGCATTGGCCGACGCCGCAACTTTCTGGAACTCTCTAGTAGCATGTGGGACATCATTGCTTGGGATGATTGCTGTGATTTCTCGGCTTCAACTTGCCGTTGCTCAACCCATTCCAACAACCTCGCAAGCCAGCGAGCAAGCAACGAATCACCACCAGCGCAACAACAACGACGACGACGACGACGACGACAACAACAACAACAACAAGGACAACAACAACAACAACAATAACAACGATAACAACGACGACGACGACGACGACGACCACGACGACGATGATGACGACGACCACGACGACGATGATGACGACGACGACAACGACGACGAACAACAAACAACAAACAACAAACAACAAACAACAAACAACAAACAACAAACAAAAACCAACGACCAACAAGAACAACAACAACAACAATAACAACGATAACAACGACAACAACCGACAACAACAAACAACAACAAACAACAACAAACAACAACAAGCAACAACAGACAACAACAAACAACAACAAACAACAACAAACAACAACAAACAACAACAAACAACAACAAACAACAACAAACAAGAGCAAACAACAACAAACAACAACAAACAACAACAAACAACAGCAAACAACAACAAACAACAACAAACAACAACAAACAACAACAAACAACAACAAACAACAACAAACAACAACAAACAACAACAAACAACAACAAACAACAACAAACAACAACAAACAACACAACAACAACAACAACAACAAACAACAACAAACAACAACAAACAACAACAAACAACAACAAACAACAACAAACAACAACAAACAACAACAACAACAACAAACAACAACAAACAACAACAAACAACAACAAACAACAACAAACAACAACAAACAACAACAAACAACAACAAACAACAACAAACAACAACAACAACAACAACAACAACAACAACAACGACAACAACAACAACCACAACGACAACAACAACAACAAAACAACAAACAACAAACAACAACAAACAACAAAACAACAAACAACAACAAACAACTACAAACAACTACAAACAACTACAAACACCATACAACATACAACATACACCGTACAAAACATATACATATAAAATGTGTACATAGATATATAAATATATATAATATGCATTGTGTTTGTATATATATATAATATGCATTGTGCTTGTATATATATATATATCGTAGATTATCATATATCATACGACATTCACATCAAGTTCTTAATTTTGGTTGCCCTCGCTATGTACTGACGATATGTCCCCTTACTTGAGACTGGCCATCACCTTTCGGTGCAAAAGGACACCTTCGGGCATGGCAAGGTTTCCTGTATAGCAACCCCAAGTCATAGATAGATACCCTTAGAAACCTGGACATATGAAGTAAACTGGTTGGTGGTTTCAAACATGAATCTTATTGTTTCCATATATTGGGAATAATAATCCCAATTGATTAATATTTTTTCAGAGGGGTAGGTATACCACAAGCAAGATATCATTTAGTTCACATCCTGATTTCACACTTTTCGGCATCTTGATTGGTTGTAGAACGAAGGCATATCTTGTTGCTGGAGAACATCATGTGGATTGGTTCCCGGAAAACCACCAATCAGTGTAACCAGTGTAACCCCAAAGTTCCGTGATATCCCATTAGAATTTCTCAATAGTATTGTTGGTTTCAGCCCCATGTAAACACTATAGACCCATTATATCACCATTATATCACTAAAATAATCCGAGTTCCATCCATATTATTTCCACAGTATAACAGTATATCATATCACCATTTTATTCACATTGATATGCCCAAAATTGTCCTAGTTCAATCCCTGAAATCCTTGTGATATCCACCGTCTATCTTCATTTTCCTGGGAAACTCCTAGTATCTCCTGGTATTGGTGGTTATTCAAGGGGGCACAGGAAAATGCACCAAGACTCTAGGAGTTTCCTAGGAAAATACTAGAAACTCGTAGTAGTGGTGAAACTCTAAGACGGCACACCCATCACCTGGGACCAGACCCGGCGCTGCGGCTTCTTTTCCTGGGCGGACTCGCAGTACCGACGTGGCCTAGCTGAAGGGATGGGATCAAACCTATAGATACCTATAGTTGGTTACAACCATCAAGCATGATGATAGATATTTGACAACATGTTATAACCATCTTTTGATGGAATTTGTGGGGCTATTTTTTTTTTCGCGGGGAATGAGATGCTGATTTCCATGGATTTCCCCCTTACTCATCCCATGTTGCCCATTGTGAAGCATCATTTCTGGACCCCAGGTGCGTTCATATGGGCAATGTGCAATGTTACCCACCTGGTCAGTAACCCCAAACAGAACTTGGTGAGATGTCGGTGAGATGGTGTAGGTTTTGCATAATCCAGCACCCAAATATATATATATATATATTACACCCCAATGGGATTATGGTCCCAATGGTCCCAATAAACCATATACATGTATGCAATAGGTGATGGTATATATACATATATACATACATGTATATTAGGAATAATCCAATCACACGTTTTTAATGGTCCCAATTATGTGGTTTCATTCCCTACAGCCTCCATGGTTTCGTTTAGGGGGTGTTTAATATTAGGGGAAGGGATTAAAATTTACTATTTACCTACATGAATAGGCCATTTTGGTGGTAAATCTAGGTAAATATTCCAGCGCCATATGACACGGTGTAGGGTAAACCTGGTTGCGATTAGTATTCCATTATTAGCCACTATTAACCATTATTGTAGAATCACTATTAACCATTCTTAACCATGGTTGCATTGTTTAACCCTGAAGAACTAACCAGTGAACAAACTCCATGGGCAGTTCTTCCAGGATGTTGTAGATCAACCTACCCTCCAGTAAACTAGCATAATCCTTGGAAAATGGCCCATTTACAAATGATTTATCTATATTTTAGAATGGAGACTTGCCGTAGCCATGTGAAAATACCACAGAGTACCACATATGTATATATATATATATACATACATGAAATATCATGTATGCTAAATAATAGTAATAATGATAATAATGATGATAATAATAATATACTGTATTTGTTTTGACCTATATATATATATATATACACAATTTCTATACTAGCCATGATGCCATGCTGGAGTGAAAACCAAGCCTGGCAATGACTTGAGCTGTTGTTGTTGTTGTTGTTGTTTTTTTTTTCGGGACCGTTGGCCCAGCCTGTTGGCCCAGCTATGTTTAACACTCAGCCATTTCTTTTTTTAATTATGGCCACTTCATATTTATAATTATATGTTATAACTATAACTGGTTATAAATGGGATTATATATACATTCCATAAATGGGGTTTTGTTAGTACTTATAATTGGTATTACGGATCCCAGTTTGCTGTGGATCATTGGCATATTCTCCAGCCATTTGGCATTTGTTTTTGCTCCATCAAGTTGGAACATGTACCAATGTGTATCCCCAACATGACACCACGGAGTATCAATGGATTATTTTTTTCAATATATCATAAACAGAAAAGAAACATCGATAGATGCTGCTGTAAGCCTCTGTAAGCATCAACAAGTGGTGGTTTTACCCTATTTTTTGCCATCGGGACCAAGGTCAAGGTAAGATTTGGTGGCAACGCTTTCCTGAGTTTCTGGTCGTCAGTGACTTTGGTTTTCGGGCGGAGGACGCGCCGTCTGGCATTCGGGCAGGCTGTGGCTCGTTGTGGCATAGCAATGGGCCCCAATCATTGCCAAGTAAAGCGAAATAAGAAATGATTTACCCCAGTTAGATTAAGGATCCAAAGCTGTATGTGGATTACATATTGAAAGATTGAATAATGTGGTTGTGTAACCACCCATTAAATGGGGATAGAATGGGATATTTGAACGGGAATCTGATAACAGCACACTTCACTACTTTGATTGGCCATTGTTGACCGGCACGTAGCTGCATACATGGGTACGGCCCGTCTCAGTCGCCCAACGAAACACCGAGCCATCCTGCAGATTTGAAATCTCATTGAATTTCATTGAATCCCCTTACCTTTTGGTAAAGTCACAAAGCTATTGAACATGGCCCAGTCGAAATAGTTGATTTACCCAGCTATAAAACGGTGATTTTTCACAGTTCGTTATGTAAACATTTACCAGGCCGGGTAAATCCCATTAGATCCTCTACGAAATGGTGTGTTTCACATCGTGCGGCGACTGTCGTGTGCCAGGATTTGAAGCAGGGCGGCGTTGGTGACTGTTGGTTTCTTTCGGTGTCTCGGCGAAATCGTGAAACGAAAAGGAAGCGTGCGCACAGGCAGATGTGGGACCCCGAACTAACGAAATCGTGAAACGTTGGTTGGTGCAAATAACTCCCATGTCACTATGGTTTGTGATATATCATGATATATCATGATATATCTATAGTTAATGGGGTTTAACAAGCAATTTATAGGACTGGGGATTATGGGGGTTTATGAAACTTTCAACAATAATCAATGGGCCTTATGGACCAACTCATTGCGATTTGCAGCAGCCTGTAGCGGTATGTGGAAAATATCCGTTTAGCTCGATGATTTAGCGAGTAAAACATGCGATTTTTCATAGCTATGTGCTATGTTGGCGTACTGAAGGGTATCAGTTTATCATTGCTTACGTGTGTTTTTTGTTCCATCAAAGTTGTGTGTTTTTTTGTAATTCAGTAGAGAACTGGGGTCTGGCATGGTCTGGCTACCTATGATACCATATGAAGAGGGAGAAGTCGAGGTCTCAGCCAGTTGAATCTCCCAGCATTACACCTATATTTGGGATGGCCATTCACCACCCATGGATGCGTTGCGCACTCAAAGTTTTGATCATCCGTAAGATGGGCGAGTGCTTCACCATTTGTTGCAGATTCGATATTGATGTGGTAAACTCGAGAGAATCCAAGAATAAACACAAATTAAAACACCAAGCAATGCTTCCAAATGGGCATGGTGTATGAATGTTTGTACGCGCTAACTACTGTAGCTGTTAGTTACTATAAATATTCATTCATAATTCATTATAATGTTTTAGATTGTTTCAGTATGATTGCTAATGATCACAAAATGAAAGCTTATTAGTGTCTAGTGTCCATCAATTTATGAATGTCCACGAGTGCTTCTATGATATATAGTTATAATATAAAATAATATAGACAAATATAAACCATTTTGGTGCACAACAAGCCACATGAAGCCACATGTATCCCTATAGCTTGTGTGAATATACAGTTTGAACAACCCTATACATTATGCACATGAAATATATACTGTGTGAAAAAATGCTCGGGGGAGTGCGGTTCCAGCAGCAGTTTCTTGTACAATCATAATTCATCATAATTCTATCCCATGGGAATTTTTAATATATATATATATATATATAAATTATTTTCATTAATAGCCCCAGCTACACCCTTAATTCACTGTTTTAAGTAGCAACTAGTGATGATTCATAACCATACATATAGTTCATATCATTCATATATAAGCATGATTACAACATTTATATTAAGACTAGTAACCATGGTTTATAAACCATATATATATAATTATATATATACAACCACTATTAACTATTATATAGCTCCAGTAGTAACCATGATCCTTCACCATGATATATACACGGTAACCATGGCTTCATAGTGACCGTTGTGGTCAGGCTCTGGCGGTGGTGGCCCAGCGGCCCGACCTGATCCTGCGCCTCTTTGGGGGCGAGACAGCCAGGTGGGGACCATGCTGCTTTCGGGCTGAGGATCATCTGGTTATGAAGGAAACATATATAATTATATATATACACGGGACATATATATATATACATATACATATATACATATATATATATATGGGTTCGGTTATATATATATATATGTATGTTACATCATAAGTTTATTATGTATATATGATATATTATATATGATATAATATATGATATATTATATATATAATATATATATGATATTATATATGATGCTTGTTATATGTTGTATATGGTAACTAGTGTTTACTAAAAATTGAGAAAAACTAAAGCTCCAAGCACCTTCTTAGACTGTATTCGGGGTTAGGTTTTGGGGTGTTCAAACACCTTCTCAGAATCATTCTGAAATGGGCTTAATACGGGTTGATGAGCTATACTTTCTCTATAGTGGACTTATGTTTATATAAGGGGGTGTGATGGATATGAAGGTGGCATAAAAGGGATATGGATCTTGGTCAAATATGACAACCCCACTTCGAAAAATGCTTGGATCGGACGCGGGAATGGTCAGTGGAGGAGAACATCCCCGGCCCTCAAAAACCATCTGGTTATTCAACATAGCTATGGACAATCATCCTTTATAATGGGGTAATCTATATAATTCCATACAAAACATCCCATATAGCTTCCAGGTTTCCAATCTGAAAAGGGCACCTAGGCGGTCACCTAGGCCCACGCCAGGAATGGTGTTGGTTGCTACCAAATCAATCTCTTCTTGGACGGTGATTGGAAGGTGGCACCATGGGGCAGCTGTGGGTGAATGAATTTTTGGGTCGAAATGAATAGTTCAGTTTAGCGGAGGTGCAGAAACCCTGGTTGGTGGTTTGGAACATGAATTTTATGACTTTCCATTCAGTTGGGAATAGTATCACCCTAACTGACGAACTCATATTTTTCAGAGGGGTAGGTATACCACCAACCAGAACAGTTCGAGGCAAACAAACTAATTAGACACGTTTTACTTTTGGTTCTGTTTACCAGCAGGTTAGTTAGCCAGAGGGACGTGTGAACACAACACATTCTCATGACAACCCGATGATCATTTCTCAATCCACTTCGGGCATTCGTCTCTTGACAGCCATTAATTTATTTGACCAATCCGAATATAACAGTTTTTGATAGGTTTAGACCATCGTGTAGAGGGGAAACATGCATACCATGTTCAAGTTTCGGATCAAGTTACCTTCGGGCAATCAAACGTGGCAATGGGAATTTCCCGATAAATGGAGGTTGCAATTGGAAGATCATCGGTAAATGATGGCTGGTATACCTTGTTCAATAGAGATCCTCCAGGTTTTACATGTTCACACTTGGAAGCCTAACATGACTGATTGATTGGAGTCTGATTCGTCCCATTTTTGGGCGCAAATTTCGGGCACCCAAGTCCATGCCTTGCAGGGCGTTGGACGGATTGTAGCCATACAAATATAATATACATGTGATATATATATATATATATATATTACATTGTATATATTATGTATATTAAATATATCATGTTTATATTATGTATATTATATGTGTATATATATATTTATTATTATTTACATATTATACTATGTATATATATTATTATTATTATTTACATATTGTTTTTCTTATTTAGATACACATACACATATATATATAGATATATTATTTGTATTTTATATAATATATATATAACAATTAATAGATATAATATAATATAATATAATATCATATCATATAATATCATTTAATATATATTATAATGTTTTATTATAGATAATATATGTTATAGTATATTATATATAAACATGTATTTGTATTATAGATATTAGATATTATATGTAATATATATACATATATATATATATGTTTTTTGAATATTATATATATAAATATGTTATGTATTGGATATATATATATATATTATACATATCTATTTATATATATATATTAAAACATATTATATTAAAACATATTATATTATTAAAACATATTATATATATAATTGTTTATTTATTGTATAATAAATATATCGATGCTACTAAATATATATATATATATATTTATTATACAATAACATATCCACAATAGCATATGTTTTTTTATATGCTACGTAAATATTCCACTGCATATGAAAGCCATGGCTAGAAGAAAAACAACAGGCCATCACCATCGACGACCGGCTGCCATGTTGGGCGGCCCAGCCCTTGATTTCCTGTAGTAATTCCCTTGAACCCTTAGTTTTTATTTGGATAGAAATCTGTTCCAAAGTATATAAGATTATAGTATATTTTAATTATATATATTTTATATAATTGTATTCATATATATATGTGTGTGATTGTCAATATAAAATGTGTTCGATACTGACAATGTTTCATAGTGTGTAATACAAGATGCAGCAAGCGTATAGTAAATATATCATAGTTTTTATCGTTACCATGTAGTTTAGGCTAGCCATTACCAAATCATGAATTTTCTTGAAACAAATGCGGCCTTTTGATACGCACCTTTTCTTGGGCTAGTCGCCATAGGGTATGAAATTCTTTGTAGGTGCCCACGAGTTGTGGGATTCAACCGATCTGAGGATTGAAAAAAAACTCCCGAGTTCGTTCTGTTGGTGAATATCTCACAGTTAACTATACAGATATTTCTACCATACGGGGCCCCTGTTGACGAAATCGCTAAGTTGGGGGCCACACAACTAGAATAAATATGGTTTGTGATCCGCAAATAACTATAGTTAATGTGGTTTATAAACCATCTTATAACTGGGGGCCATATTGTACCATACACTCGAGTTTTTTGGATTTATTTGCACCAACTTAGCTCGCTATGGTACACCACCTTGTATGGTGTTTGATTCCGACATTAATGTTGACCGTGTAAGGCCGACAAGTTTGCCGATGTGCAGTTCACCATGACCACGATAATCAGCCCCTGGATGATATTTAGTGATTGATGACACAATCTAAGCATACATACATTCATCATTTTTCAGTGATTACAGTTTGTTTATATCATGACTATGATGACACAATGATTAATGACACAAACATTCAATGATTAATGACACAAACATTCAATATATTAAAGAGTTTGTTTACATAGAATGATATAATCACGACGCAATTATGACTCATAGCCCAGTATGATTGATTATATGTATACATTCAACTAAAGACCTATGACTGGGCTATTATACTGGGCTAATTATGATTTATTACTGGGCTATTATACTGGGCTATACGGCTATACATTCAATCATACCAAGTTTAGGGTCTGTTGGAATATGGACTACGTAGCAGAGTCTCCAGGGCAAGGATACAGACTTGGGAGGCAGTTGTCGCTAGAACCCTGAGCCCCGGTTAGACGCAAAGGGGCCCTTCGGTAGATCGAACATCCTCTCGAAATGGAGGATTTAGTGGGAAAAATATCTATACCCTTTGGTAAACTAACATAACTATGGAAAATCACCATGTTTAATGGGTAAATCCGCTATAAATGACAATTTTCAATAGCTATGTTTGTTTACCAGACAGTAAGTGATTTTATAAATGGTGGATTTTGCATTCCCATGTTTGATTACAGTCCCGGAGGGTTTAATTAAGACATTGAATGACATTGATGTCTGACTGTAAGAAATACATAGAGGAATCACCTACAATGGATGCTTAACAAAAGAATCTACTTTCCTACATTCCGTTGAAACATCATCCCAACAAAGTGGCCCTAGTTCAAAGCTGGCTTCTTTGCTCAACTTCTACAGTTTTTGGGCCCCCAAGTGATCTTTGTTGGTTTATAAACCGCATTAACCAATCATAAACCATAGTGAAATTGGAGTTATGTTCACCAACTTAGCTATCGTTCAGGGGCCCACATTGTAATTACTTTACCTTTGTAGATAATTAACCAACAGAAAACCCTCACAGATTGTTGCCTTAGGCACTGACCAGCAACGCCGGCCCGACGGCAGTGGATTAGCCTTCAGCCGTGCTTCCCTTGGGTCCGCTTTGAGGAAAGCCTTGGTTGGAGGTATACGCTGCATTTGTTTTTCTCTAACTATATCCAGTGGATATTTATATTGCCTATCAAACCGGGGAAGCAAGAAACTACTTAGAGTTTTCCAACCACATGATAGAATGATAGCTACAGTAATTATTTCTGATTCCCCATGCGAGCCCGCTTTGTCTTGGAATCATTTTGGTCGCATGGTCCACCAGGGGCCCGACTTGATTCAGTGAGGAGCCCTGCAATATCTAACAAAGCCAGATGCTACAAGACATACACAATTACTGGTTGGTGGTGACTGGAACCATGGAATTTTATGACTTTCCATTCAGTTGGGAATTTCATCATCCCAACTGACGAACTCATATTGTTCAGAGGGGTAGGTATACCACCAACCAGCTACATATTTTTTGTGCAAAGATTCGGATGTTGTGGTATTTCCCCGTACTTAAATTCGACAGTTTCGGTTTGGTTTTTGGACAATCCAATCCATGGAATCCATATGCTGCGGTCAAAACTTAGATGATGTAGCCGCTAATTAGGGTATGGTCATCAATTCCATGTTCATAGGGAAATACTTGATTATATACATTTATATACCTATTATGTATGGATTCCCATCGTCGTATGGGTGACCGTGTACAGACCTTATTCCATCTCTTGATCATGGCACACATCATTGCATTGTTTAAAAGCATGGGCCATGTTTTGATTTCATTTGTGTCTACTAGGTACAGGTTGGAAAATCAAACATCAGTGCATGTCTCAGGAACTGTATCTGCACAATGACTGTGGATATCCATGGATTCCCATGTATGTGTACACATATATGATATGTATATATATATATTATACATAGATTTGTATATCTGGCTTGACTGACCATTCATTCATTGTTTCCTTCCAAAAATTATACCTGTGTCCCTCCCATCCGAGTAGCGACTTGATCCACATGTTCCACTCTGCGCGTTTCGCTGCAACTTCGCTGGTGGAAAGGATATTCTTTTGAGCGTCAATGATGTGTTTCAAGCTTTGTGCACCTCAGCATGAAGCCATCGTGTTACGTCAAGGTTAATGATCTCTTTGCCATGATATTCTTGTGCATCCCAAGTGTTCATGCATAGGAATACATATAATATAGTTGCGTACACTTAGAATTAGAAGTAATTACTCTAAGACGATGTGATATATTACTATTGGTACATTAGTACATCCAAAAAACACTTAAGACATATTTCATGATGAGCTAAACATTCGCACAAGGCAGGTCAAACTCAGCCCCAAATCGCTGGTTCCTTTTCATTGAATCTCTAGAAACGCCACTGGACGTCATCTTGCGGCGCAATGCCGTTGCCATGGTTCCATGCTGTGCTCAAATTGCTGTGTTTGCTTGCAAGCCAACGGTGTTTGGCATACGAGCACAGCATGGCGCGGTCTTTAGCTTATTTGGAGCTCTGACGATTGAGAGTAATGTTTTCGTTCGGTTAACCTTTCTTGGATCCCAACTTCCATGATGTTCGCAGCTCTAAACCTCCATTTAGTGCGGAGATGATGTTCCCATATTTTCCCTTGATTTTCCCATTAAAACCTCCATTTATGATAGATTGTCCCATTCCAGAATTGTGCACAGCAGAGGAAAAAGCCGTTTACTGCGGCCGAGAGAAGTTTCAGACACTCAGCTGATCACGAGAAGGAGGTAGGACCGGTATGGACCAGTAGGACCAGTAGGATGTGGCATAGTACTTTGGCGTTTATAGGGATTTCGTGAATAAACATAGGGATTTTGCCTTTCAAAACATCGGAGAATTCATAGGTATTGGATCAAAAACCTTCGGAACATCTGGACTTAACCAGTGAATAGCCAGTGAATAGGGCCGTCTTTGGACCCATCTGTCGTCACGTTAAATGGGTGTGGATTTAGCTTTGTTTCTTTTCCACTGCGTGTGCAAAAAACATAGACAAAATAGTAAGAGGGTAAAATCAATGCATGGAACAACATATGTTTGTTTAAAAGAAGCATGTATAACCGTGTTTTTTCAATATGTACATATATATATATAGGCGAAGGCTGGGGGTTCCCCGGAAGCCAATTGCAATTTATTTGTATGGATCTGCAAAATGTTGATTTTACACTGTATTTTACAGTGTTTTTTGCCTTTCCTTCAAAGTGTTCCATCAGTGATAGTATCAATGTCGGCGCGGATAAACTCGGAGTTTGTCCGCGCAGAAAAATGATAAATTTACATCTTCCATGGATGGCCAAACATGTGTGCAACATTTTTCCCATTGGAATTGCGGTTTCATGCATGTTTTGAGTTTTTGTTGATAAGTACAAAATGTCATAATTCACTGGAGAACCATGGACGAAACGAACATCACATCTTTTTCATCTTCGCGTCCACATTTTTTTTTGGCATGGTGATGGAAAATGTTGTTTTCACACTGTGTTTTACAGTGTTTTATGTTTTTTTTCTGAATTTGTTTGATCAATCGAAGTTCCACTTTCATCGCGGAAGAACTTGACGTTTGTCCGCGCCGAAACAGGATAAATTCAGATCTTCCATGGATGACGAAAGATGTGTGGAAAATGCTAACCATTGGAAGTGCGGTTTCATGCAGTTTTGGTTGTTCTGTTGATAAGTAGAACATGTGATAATTCACTGGAGAACCATGGACGAAATGAACATCACATTTTTTCCCCACCTGCCAGGTGAGGGTTGTTAGATTTTATGTCAGTTGCCTCCTCGTCCTCCTTCTCCTCCTCCTTCTCCTCCTCCTCCTCCGCCTCTTCTCCTCCTCCTCCTCGTCCTCCTCGTCGTCCTCGTCGTCCTCGTCGTCCTTGCTCAACTGCGACCCGCGATCCACAGTGTTCTCTGCCGGACCTCAACCACGACCATCCACGCCCAGTGTTCCCTGCCGGACCTCAACCACGACCATCCACGCCCAATGTTCCCTGCCGGACCTCAACCACGACCATCCTCGCCCAGTGTTCCCTGCCGGACCTCAACCACGACCATCCACGCCCAGTGTTCCCTGCCGGACCTCAACCGCGAGTATCCACGCCAAGTGTTCCCTGCCGGACCTCATGTAGGATGGGATAAAATGTCAGAAGAGTGCCAGAAGATTTGCCAGGTAGAATGCAGAAAATATGCCAGAAGATATGCCAGAAGATATGCCAGATAGAAGATGCCAGATAGAATGCCAGAAGATGCCAGAAGATATGCCAGATAGAATGCCAGAAGATATGTCAGATAGAATGCCAGAAGATTTGCCAGATAGAATGCCAGAAGATATGCCAGAACATATGCCAGCAGATATGCCAGATAGAATGCCAGATAGAATGCCAGAAGATATGTCAGATAGAATGCCAGAAGATATGTCAGATAGAATGCCAGAAGATATGCCAGATAGAATGCCAGAAGATTTGCCAGATAGAATGCCAGAAGATATGCCAGATCATATGCCAGAAGATATGCCAGATAGAATGCCAAATACAATGTCAGAAGATATGTCAGATAGAATGCCAGAAGATTTGCCAGTAAGAAAATGTATAAATGTCATGGTGGGGATCACACGAAGTAAAGTAATTTTATCTTCGCGTCCATGAAGTTTTTTTGATGGCGATGGAAAATGTTGTTTTCACACTGTGTTTTACAGTGTTTTATGTTTTTCACATGACGTTATTACACCCCCCCCACCCCCCCTTCTGTAAACAACAACGAAACTTTCAACGTAACACCATCTTCCAACCAAGCAACATCTTCCAGGATTCAACATCATCCAACGCACTTCACATGAAGTTATTACACACCCCCCCACCCCCACCCCCCCACCCCCCATCTCTATACAAGAACGACCTTTATGGTATAGCATCAAGACTGAGGGTTCCTCGGCGCTCCGGGAACCCCCAGCCTTGAGCCTATATATATATATAAACATGTGAAGAGACAATGCTCTAAGAAACAATACAAAAGTGTGTATCATACAATGCGTCAAAATTATATAAAACATTGAAACAATGATCAAATCTAACACATATATAAAGATCGTATTTTGTTTTAAAAAAACAACAAACACCTGTTTTTAAGACGAACAGGAACACTCTTTAATATTGAAATGTAGAGAATAAACTGTTTTCAAGATCAGTGCATTCAGATCGTAATAATTTATGCCGTAGTATCGTTTCATTTTATGTCAAGTTCAACCATAGCTTTACTAAAATCATTTTATATAATGGTTAAATTAGCCTGAATTTTGATTCAATTCAGTTACTTTAAACATTACCATTTCAGAGACATGCCTGAAGTATAAGTTTCCAAAATTATGCACCTTTTTGACCGTGACCTGGAGGTTGGTGAATCGAATCCCAGGTTGATCATCTTACTGCTTACCCTCTGGTCATTTGTTGCAGTTTGCTATTGAAAATGGCCATAGAAATAGTGGATTTACCCATTAAACATGGTCATTTTCCATAGTTTTTTGTATGCTTAGCAGAGGGTAGTGGGGGAATGGGATTCTACCAACAAAATCCATCATTCCCCCATTCCCTACGTTTAGTCACTGGCCATCTCAGGAACCGATTGATTGGAGGTACCTACCATATATAAGGCCTATTTTTCAGGCCTAAATTTCAGGGAATATCCCCACAAAATATGGCCTTAATTATATGGTACTAACGTACCTCCATCAATTGGATCCTGTTTTATTCCCATTGATTTACGACATTGAGCCAACCAGGAAGTGGGACGTGGGCGACAGCGTCACCATGGCGCCCAAGGTCAACGCTTCGCAGCTGCGCTTCGTGCAAAGCAGTGCCGAGCCGAGCCAAAGGGGCCCCCCAGGGAGTGGGGTGAAGTCGTGGCTCAAGGATTCCAACATGGGCTGTCCCTCATAGGTTTTTTTTTGGGTGATTTATTGTGATTGATGGATAAATCCTGTCCATGATTGGGTTTAAATTCTATGGTTTATTGTGGTTTATGTTCGTATGCCCCTCTAGTCATGATGTTTATATCTGCATCACTGCATGATTATAAATAATTCCTGAACCAAGTTGTTTCGTCACCGCAAGACCCCACCCATCTCAAGCGTTACTCAGAATTGCAAACCACCGGGCCCCATAGTGGTCATCAGCTGGGAGTTTAAAACCCATGATGTGTGGATTTCCCAAATGGTTGGATGAGAGGCCATAAATCACATGTAGCCTGTTTATGGTACCATAAATATATATATGTATGGTGATCGATCTAAAGGTCCTTGTAAGGAGTTTTAATTGCGAAAGCCGTGCATGTTTTGTTGGAAACCATCGCGAAAGTTTTTTTTTTCGAGCTCGCGAAAGTAAAATTATATTTCGCGAAAGTTTCGCGAAAGTTGGGTATTATAATCATTATATGTAAAGGGCTGCCACCCACTGCCGCCCGGGGTCCGGCAGGAGAAGGGCATCAGAGAATGCGAGTAGCAGTAGCCAAGTTTCCAAAAGTGAGGCTTTGCGAGAGCCAAACACCAAGGCCCCTGGTCTTCGCTTTTCCTTCAGTGCACCCCCTGCTGATGGCCGGGGTCTGTGAATAGGGATATTTTCGCGAAAGTTATGCGAAAGAGCGGGCGAAAGTCAAAGTGCATGTTGAAGGGGGTGGGTCAGTAAACTTTGCAAAAAACAAATCTGTCCTGAGAAGGGATTCCGTGATGCTAGCTGCATGTCTAAAAGGCTACCAAGAAGTGATCCGTGATTCTCTGGCGTAATTTGGCAGGTGGTGAACGAATCTTCATAAGAGGTGTTGTTGGCCAACATGGGCCCCGCGAAAGATAAACATGGAGTCCGCGAAAGTTTCGCGAAAGTAATTTTTTTATTCGCGAAGAATTGGCCGTTCCGGGATAAAGGAATTTTGATCAACAACCATATATACCCTGAGAATCGATGTCGGCATATAGATCAAAAATAGCAATGTAGTCAAAATACGGCTACATCTACGTTAACGCTTGATTTTGGTGACATTTGTCGGAATCCTTCGGAAATCCACCGGATTTTGTCGGAAATCGATGAAAAACGTAGACATCCTTTGTTTCGAAGATGTGCATGCGAGTTGATCATGGCCATATGTAGTTCAAAATCGTGACAAATCGTGACGAAACATCTTTTTGCCACTTAAAATTATGACATTTGTCGAAAATACCGTGACAAAACGTGATGAACCGTGATCTCTTCAGGATTGACCCCTCATCTTTTTCGCTCGTGCTCACCGCATTTTACGGTAAAATTATGGTTCCCGCAAATGTTCCCAAATTTTGGCTACGGACGTCAAATAATGCATACGGACATCAAAAAACAAGGTTTACCGCAAATGTCAGCAAATAGACCCAGCATTTGATTCACAGGGATATACAGTATAGTTAATATATATACATACATACACAATATGCTTTTATTACATCATATGCGTGGTATTTTGTGGTCACGTACCCTGTTGGTTACATATCCCCATTCTATCCCATGACATCTCCTGGAAGCGCGCCCTGTCGAAAAGGTGAGCAGGCTGCTGCGGGGATCGGTCGACTGATCGAACCAGATGGCTGTGACGTGGCCAAGGGGATGAAGCTGATCAAACTGATGGATTTACTATAATAGTGGTACTGTATACCATCAGTAATTTGTATCATAAAGTATACATACCAATTTATATCATACATATATCATACAATTAGTATACCATCTATACCATTTTAGTGAAAACATAGATTTACTATACCACTAAAATAGTATGTATCATACATATATCATACAATGTGGGGCCCCCGTTTACGATAGCTCGCTAAGTTGGTGAACATAACTCCAATTTCACTATATGGTTTTTGATACGCAAATAACTATTAATCATGTGGTTTATATACCATTTAAAAAACAATGTGATAAAAAAAACAATTTGATGATAAAACATTTATTGTGATACTTTAAAATTTAATTCTCCTTTAATTACTACCATATGATAGAACGCATGTACTTATATATATATATATATATGTGTGTGCAGTTCAAAGTGATGGCAATAGCCCCGTTTATTGATGGTTGATTTTCCAGTATATGGCCAATGATGGCCGTTTATGGCCAGAAAATATGATAGTGATCCCCACGATGCAAAGTAGGGCTCCTCGTCAGTTATCCCATTGTTTGCATTTGCTATTGTAGGAGGGTAAAAAATCCAATTAAACACTACAAATAGTTGAAACATATAATATAAATTACTTTAGCGGTAGTGACATCCCAAGACATGTTTGGTTCTTAGTAGCTGACATCCCACGAATGCTTAGCATGTTTTGCATCTCAGCGAGAGCGTTATGACTAGGGTGATATGCCACAGCCTTGAAAGCTGGACGAGCTCAAAGCTTGGTGGGATACTTCAGTACAACTTAAGTTTCAGAAAAAATGGAACATACACATATTTTATATACATAATATATATATATATATACATAGTATATATATATATACATAATATATATATATACATAGTATATATATATACATAATATATATATATATATACATAATATATATATATGTATAATAGGTATATAAAATATTTATATAATATTTATATAATATACATATGGATATGATATTGCAACCGTTGTAACCACTATCATAACCGGACATTGTATCACATTGTATCTATTCATTTTTTGTGATATTAGACAATTACTGTAGTGGATAATATGCATATATAGAACCAACGGAACCTACTAGCTACAACAAATTGTGTTTTTTTTGCAGGGTATCTGAATTCAGCTGGATCACAATGCTGGAGTATTTGACACTCCTCAAATTCGGTCCAGATCCACATCGCAATTCTCGAGGATCCTTTTGATTTGGAGCTGTGCCATTGTAAGCTGGTTGGTGGTGACTGGAACCATGGAATTTTATGACTTTCCATATATTGGGGATGTCATCATCCCAACTGACGAAGTCCATCATTTTTCAGAGGGGTAGGGCTCAACCACCAACCAGTAAGGATCCAAGGAGGAGCAGGTCCTGATCATGATTCGTATCGAGAGGTCCAGGTTCACCATCGAAAAAGTATCCACTTTATCGTAGCGATTTGTATCTTAGTGGCTGATTCTTCACCATATTTAGGGTGTGAAATGTTGTCATTTCTTTGGGGCCTGTCTCTCGGTTTGTGACCCTTTCCAAGAGCAGACTTTGTCATGAAGTGATCAGCCTTGGTTCAAGTTCATTAGTCTATTTTAATGTTCAGCTGTTCAGCAAAAGGAATTATATAATATTCATGAATCTAAAGATTCATACAAATCTATGAAGCTGAAACACAATTTATGAAAGTGTACTTTAGACATCTTTAAACATTGATTTGGTGAACTATTATAGACATATATATATATATATATATGGATATACATCCATATATATAGGTGTGGATATATATATATATATGGATGTATATATATATATATTTATGGCCATATATGTATGTATATATATATATATATATTCATCAATGCATATATTAGGTGATTAGGTATTGAGAAAACTTGTTCAGATCTCTTTGCCTCAGGCGACTTCACCGTCGCTGTCACAACTTCCGAGGTTTTGTTGCGATACGAGGCACCTTCGGACCCATCAGCGACCTGGCCTAGCTCAGTTTTCAATGTCAATGAGGCTTAAAACATGCTGAAGGGTTACCCATTGCTCTGTCCTGGGGCAGAATCAGTTCTTCTTGCTTGGCTGAAGGTTTTTTGTTTGGAAAACAGTGCGATTGGCATCATTTGGGTCTAAAAATCCATGGTAAAACTGTGTAAATCTATGGAAGTTGATCCTTACATATCCCTGGAGCCACATGCTCCCTGGGTACATGTACCTCCATGAATGGCTTCGTGGGGCAAATGCTGGTATTCCACATCATTTTCCTTGTTGAAGCTCCAACGTTTCCAAGAATGGCATCATTTCTTTGCTCCAAGTTTCTCATTTAGCCTCCCATGTGTCCAACAAAGGCTTCTTTTTTGCACCATGTCATGTTCGTTCTTTTGGAGGCTCATAGTTTTTGCGGACACTCCCGCAGGGCCTAGGTCCTAGGTATACCCTCATGATACTCAATGTGCATTCCAGGTGGAGACTATCAGCAAGGTCCCCAACTTTCGATGGTGTTTTCCAGCTTTCCCAGAATTGGTTTAAGGGGAGATCTATATCAGGCAGCCCTGATATATAAAATCTCACGGTTTCCTCTTCAGATTTTCCCACCAATCCATGATATTTTATCATCACCAGGATGCACTTAAGGCCGTGCCTTAAGGCTCTTTGTTGGATGCGGTCTTTTGGCTCATGGACTTTGAACATGTCCTGGGATGCCCCTCATGTGCCTTGGCGGCCTTGGCGAAGAGCAACTGGAACTCAAAATAAAGCCACTGGATGGGTGAATCCTTTAGTTTGTTGGCTATAAATGGAACATAATGCAACATACCCTCTGGTAAACTCACCTACCTATGGAAAATCACCATGTTTCATGGGTAAATCCACTATAAATGCAATGTTCAATAGCTATGTTAGTTTACCAGAGGGTATGTTAGTTTTGGACTTGCATAGATTGACCATGTTCAAAATGAAGTGAACTGAAACTGGTCGCACTGCATCATTGACAAAGTTTGTGATTTTGTCCTTCGGCGCGCACCCAAAAGGACATTCTAACTTATCTAACTCTCAGTCCGTTGATATTGTATATACATATATATATATATCCATATATTCAGTTTAGCGGAGGATATAGAAGTGTAGATCATCATTTTCCCCAATATATCCCATGATGCCCACATGACACCACTTTTTTTATGGTTCAATTCCCTGTGCTCACTGTAGTTTGATGGTTCCACCAGTACATTCCCATGATATGGCAATACAATAAATGGAGGTTTCCATAAATGTGGGTACCCCGAAATAGATGGTTTATTTCCATGGAAAATCCCAATCTATAAATGGAGGATGACTTGGGGTACCCCCATTTCAGGAAACCTCCGTATGT
Organism: Cladocopium goreaui; assembly: GCA_947184155.2. Classification (NCBI taxonomy): domain Eukaryota; class Dinophyceae; order Suessiales; family Symbiodiniaceae; genus Cladocopium; species Cladocopium goreaui. The sequence goes on from CAMXCT020003301.1 coordinate 350,787, forward strand.
ACCTTGGATACTAACCAAAGCCCTTATATTTGTAAGTGATTTAAGATTGCTACAATGTGGGGCCCCCTAGATAGCTAAGTTGGTGCTTATAACTCCAATAACTATGGTTTATGGTACGCAAATAACTATAGTTACTGGGGCTTATAAACCAACAAACATCACTGGGGGGCCTCACATTGTATAAATAGATGATGATCTGGGGGTACTGTACACCTTCCGGAAATCTCCAAAGACCCTCTGGTAAACATTTACATAACGAACTGGAAAGATCCAGCATTTTATAGCTGGGTAAATCCACTATTTCTATGGCAATGTTCAATAGCAAACTGTTACATTACCAGAGGGTAGCTATGGAAAATGACCGTTTATGGTTGATTTACCTATTAACAATGGTGATTTTCAAGTGATTTTCCATAGCTATGTTAAACTACCATAGCTATGCAAACTGTTAAATTACCAGAGGGTACCCATGTTGGATGGTCACACCGAACAGACCAGGTCAAGTCGTAGCCGGTTTCTACCTCGCCTACCTCTCCATTCGGGAGCCGCGTCGTAGGTTTGCGCCGGGGTTTGCGCCGTAGGCGGTGCAACTGAAACAAAAAATGATCGTTGCGCAACTAGAATCTTAAAACAGATCTATTGGTTAGTATGATATCCCACTAGTGTTAATCTGATTGGTGGTTTGGAACATGAATTTTATGACTTTCCATAGATTGGGAATTTCATCATCCCAACTGACGAACTCATATTTTTCAGAGGGTATGTATACCACCAACCAGTAATAGTGTTAGTTAATAGGGATGATCGGACTTGAATCCGACAGAAGTTTCCATTTGCGCCAGGAATCCACCCCGTTGCTTGCTCCATAGCTCCGATTCTCTGTTTCGAAACTTCCTAGCCAGAAACATCCGTTAGAGATTTGTGTGTATGTTTTTTGTTCAATGTGCTGAGTTGAGATTTGTGTGTTGGCGACATGCAACTTGTTGACATGTTCCTTAAAATAGCATAGCACCCCCCCCAGATGGAGGGGCAGCCCAGTGATGATCATAAGTTATATATATACATATATTTATTTCCAAAAAAAACATCCAACTCGAGTTGTATCATGGTGGAACCAACATGACTCCAAGACTTATTCTTAAGAAAACATCTTACTATCATAAATCAACTACAGTTCAACTATAGGTTAACTATAGTTGAACTATCTACAACTATATTTTAACTATAAATCCCACAACTTTGTTGGTTAAACCACCACAGTTCTTGCTTGAAGTACCTAAACCTTGGGGGCTCATGGTTTGCAGGACCAGATCTTCCATGCCTTGGCAGAGTTTCAGTGCCATCAGAGACCCCTGCATCTAGGCATCGTCAGCATCGGTGGCGTCACTGGATGAGTCTGGAAGATGTTGCTGGTGGAAGTTGGAAAGCATTGCAGTTCAAGAAATTACTATGCATCTATGTGTATATATACCTAATATATGTTTTATATATACATATATACATATATATATATATGTATTATCAGTACATCTATATATGCATATCCGACAATACATATAGACAATTATATATATATATATATATATATCCTGAGTGGGATAGGTATTTACATAGATGCATGTGTATGTGTATGTGTATATATATATAGAAACATGTACCGTACAAATAGCCTCTATGTAATATAAAGCTAGATAAGATAAGCAACAAAGATGCACAAAGAAAAGGTGTCATCAGAGCTCGGTCGTGGCCATGTTCACCCCCGTTGCAGCTCATACCAGGTAACAGGTAACTGGTAGCCAGCGCCAATTAATGCAACCCCAAAATTATGGGACGGTCATCCATTTTCGTAGCTACTACCACATACACATGTGAATTTGGAAGTTTCCTGAAATAGGGGTACCCCAAAATCATCCATTTATAGACAGTTTATAGATTGTTTTTCCATTATAAGTTATGTATTTTGGGGTCCCCCCTATTTTAGGAAACCTCCATTTACTGTATCGAAGCCCTAACGAGATAACGAACCCCCTTCGTTCCATGTAACTTGACCTGGAGAACTTTCCGAGATGTCTGGCTGTCGCTGTTGAGAGGTGACGTGACCGAACAAGTACCTCAAACGACTCATACAATGTGAGGCCCCCCAGTTATAAGTTGGTTTATAAGCCCCAGTAACTACAGTTATAAGTACCATAAACCAAAGTTATTGGAGTTATAAACCGACTTAGCTATCTTGGGGTCTTCACATTGTAATGTAAGTCAAACACATAAATCTGGGTAAATAATAACGACCGAAGCCTGTTCTGCCGAGCCCTGGGATCATGGTTAGGATTCGGGGAATCATCCCAAAATGGCCCAACAATTCAGGCTAGTGAAATATTACTGGGTGGTGGTTTCAAACATTGTTTATTTTCCATCATATATGTGTTGTCATCCTTCCCATTGACGAACTCAATTTTTCAAGATGGTTAAAACCACCAAGTAGAATAATTTACCATTGATTTATATATGGGAATTAGTCATGGGATAATCATGATATTAGTCATGGGATAATTATGATGACATGAAATCCAGGCTTACCCAGATAAATGATGAGTTCTATTCTATAGTGGGAAATTGCTGTATCGATGCCGACATGGTGCTAATTCTTTCTGTGGGATCTCTGCTCTGGGTTTCGTAAAATGGGGTACCCCCAAGCCCCAAGCTCGCTGGATTGTTGATTTCATGGAAAATCCATCTATAAATGGATGATACTGGGGTTAGCCCTATTTCAGGAAACCTCCATATTCCCCATTAAGATTGTTGGAAGATATGCAGATCCGGCCTTTCGTGCTACTTATCCTGCTCGGGTCCTAAAAATGATCGGGAAACTATATGATTTTGATCCATCTGGTGCCGAACAAGTTGCTCAGAATTACTTGCTAATTAAAAACGACTGTTTCAATGGTAAGAGCATGTAAGAAATCGGTTTGAAATCAGTTTTGGCAATGGAGGAGATGCTGCGAATCTGTGGCTCCAAAAAGGTAACATATCACAGCAACGGCACGGATCTTCAAGCAATCAGTGGTGACTGTGGAAAAGTGCCGTTTGTCTACTGTAAACGGGATGAGTAATCATATACATATATATATATATATTTTTTAATCAATTATTTAGACGATTAGACATGAATCTTTATATGGTACTATATACAGTAAATGGGGAATTTGATGAGTTTCCCAGAGGGTACATTTTGATATTTGGACAACCGTTTCGGAGGTCCAGCAGCTCAACGGGTCCCAGGTACTTGGTAGGCCATTCCCAGGGCGCTGCGTCTCTGTCGTACTTTCTCTTTGATGCTCTGATGCGTTACTTGGCCATGGTAAATTGGTGGTTGAATATATCTGGGTAAATTATAACGACCTCACTGCGACCTCACTGGAATCATAGTTTATAAGGGAAATCATCCCAAATGGCCTCAATTCAGGTTGGTGAAATATTATAATTTACCCAGATATATGTGGCGCATCCTCAATTTCAGCTAATTCAATAAAAATCAATAGAATGTATGATTTCCATCCCAGCTTTCAATGGATACTTCGTCTAGCTTTGGTACGTGTGTTTTCACCTCGTTTATGACTTGCGCTTCGGAACCGGTTGGTTTGAACGAGATATCATCTCCCGTCCTTGGATGAGCCCGGGCTTGGCTTGTACTTTTGTGAGTGGCAATGGGAAACTGAGAGCCAATGTTAGTGTTTTCGTCCTCCTGGAAACTATGATTGTTTCAATTCATGTATGCTGGTTGGTGGTTTGGAACATTTTTTATTTTTCCATATTGGGAATAATGATCCCAACTGACTAATATTTCCCAGAGGGGTTGAAACCACCAACCAGTATGGTGTCGAACATCATAAGACAACTTGAGCGTATCCATTTTAATTTGAGGATGCTGTGTGAACCTTTGTTGGGCATTTTCCCACCCGTGGTCTAACCATGTCTAACCTGTTAATGTTGCCAATGAGATATGTCCCAACTAAAACAGCAACATTTTCAATTTACAATCCAATCATATCCCACTAAATCTCACTAAGATCCCGTTAAGAACCCATTTATATGTGTGTATATATATATATACACATGTAAATAGGATACCCCCAACTTTGATAGATTCTCATTTTTCCCCTATTAAAATTACTATATCTTTATTTATATACCTATATATATATATATATATATATATTATATACACCAGACACACCCATATACCGGGACCATTTCATCAGCGGCCGAACTTAGGCAAATATACGGTGCAGCACATGTATGCATTGGAGTCTCCTCGACCAGGTGCCAGCCGTGACATGGTGTCTATGAAATAGGGACCTATGAGACTCGCACTTAATCTACAAAGGGATGGGAAAATGGGAAACATATGTTGAAATATTGGGTTTATGGATGTTTATGGTTGATATATCTATAGTTGGATGGGATATGTATCTATGTATGGATTTTTCTGGGACATCCTTATAATGAGGGGGAATGTTATAATGAATGGGATACCCTCCGGAAATGACTAACATATTGATAAAGATATTCACCATTTTTTTAAGAGGTAATCCAGATTCATCAATACATCGAACTAAATGGGTGATGTTCAAATGCAGGTAATTATAGGATGGTTTTCTGGAACACACATCGAACTAATAATTAGGTGGGTGAACATGACAAAAAAAAGCACATATCAGGGATAAGTTGGTTTATCACGCCATCTAAGTCGGGTGATGTCATCACCACAAGCACAACACTCAACCAAGATCCAAACCAACTTAGCTATATCTGGGGGGGGGGCGGCGGGCGGCCAATTGAAGTACTGCGGATGGTTGCAAAATCCTGCACTACCTTGGATGGTTGAAACCCTGTAAAAAAGGGGTTAGACAGATAGACCACATCCCTCAACTGGTGTAGGATTCGAAACGGCCCATCCACACGTTTTCTTTGGAGATCCACCATGGTTTCGTCCCATCCATGTTGAGTATCCCCATAAAGGCCTTGTATCGTTGACAGCCAGAAGCTATCAAGTAATCCAAGTGAAAGCACAGGTGATTAGAAAATGTTTGCTGTTGGAAACGAATACGAGTCAACACGCATCATAACAAAGATCCTGGACAAGTCACAGCAAATTCAAAGAATCGCAGCATTGATAATCTGGTTGGTAGTTTGGAACATTTTTTCCCATAATATATGGGTTGTCATCCTTCCCATTGACTTTCATATTTTGCAGAGGGGTAGGTATACCACCAACCAGTAATGCTTGACATGTCATAACCCCTCCATCAGAGTTTAGATAAGTTACATGGCCCGGCCATGCAGAGAAAAACCAGGTTCAAGGTTGTGCCCCCGTGCTAGGCTTCTCATCGCCATCAGAACTAATGAGTTACCAACTTAGCAAAACCCTGTAGGGCACCACCTTCTATGCAGTGCAATGATGCTGATGATGATGATGATGATGATGATTGGGATGTATTAATTCCAATATGTTCCCATGACTTCCCTATTATATTTGCCATTTCAACCCTGGTGCTGTTTGCTTTGCTGGATTGACTGGGTCAACCCTCAGTTTTGATCGATGGTTTTCCCATCAGTATCTCGTTGCTGTCTATCATTGTTCTTCGCTCGTAGGTTTGCTGTGTTGATTCGGACATTTTGATCACACATGTTCATGTTCAAACACATACATGCTTAGTCAACTCATTTGTTGTCACTTGTGTTTCCCATATAATGTTTATATGGATTGACATACAACGTTCACAAACAATTAACATGTATACACACATATCTCCATGTTTGCAACCCAAAGTCACAAAAGTGGCCATAATGTGACCATAAGTGACCATAAGTTCTATATGAAATCGTCTCAAATTCACGTTAAATCTCCCCATCCCCCAAGGAAGTCGGTTTCCCTCATGGTATCACCAGTAGGCAATGAGAACTTCGCCGAGAAGTTGCGCGCACTCGTCGGCGCGGCGGACGCTTGGCGCGTGACGCACTACCAGGACCGGCTGGGAACGGCTGCGGATCTGCTGGGAAAGTCATCCAACATGGCTGGGATATGCTCTATCAATATCTATCAATTGGGGATTTCACCGAAAATCATCAATTGCAATCCCCGATGATAGGGAAAATCTATCATTTCATCATAGGGAAAATCCCTATCATCAAGTGCAATCCCCATCATATATTATATTTGGGATGCATTGGGAAATGTTCTGTTGCAATGGGGAGTGTTTTTGATTGGAAAGTCATGGAAGTACTTGGAATGGTCCAGCAAGCCATGTTTGATTACGAGAGGGTATCACCAACATACCGGGATGTTCAATATTAATAATATTAATGTATATATTTACAATCGTATAATATATATATATATATATACAATTATATACAAGTATATATACATATATAATATTACTTAATATTATGTGTTATATGTCAATGTCTACTTGGAGCCACTTTGCGAAGCTGGTATATGGGCAATATCTCTGAGGAGTCAAAAATTATCGGCTTCACAAAGTGGAAGACCCCTGTCATTGGTCGGGAAAATTTTCGTAGGTCGACCTTGGATGGGGAAATTTAAACTTTAATATGTTGATATGAATAAGGAATAGCTGGTTACCCTCTGGTAAACGTTGACATAACTATGGAAAGATCCACCTTTTTTTAATGGGAAAACTCACTATTTCTATGGCCATTATCAATAGTTTTTTGTATGTTTACCAGAGGGTAACCAGCTATATTTTTTTGCAGGGTATCCAAGATTGCCAATGATTATCTAGGGAGGCTAGGGACATTTGGTATAGGAGTGGGTTTGTGCCAAGAACAATGAGGGTACCTCAAACAAATCACAATATGGATATCATGGGGTATACAAGGTGATACGTAACCAAAACACCATGATTGCATTGGTCTTTCACTTTGCACAGTATATTTACGAACATGTTTTCCAACAAAAATTGCCCAAATATCGCGTAGGTTTGCGTTGGTAAATCTAGGACAGATTGAGCTAGCGAGTATGATCAACTGCGTCTCTAGTCGCACATCAGTGTCAAGTAATGGTGTAGCCTGAATTTCAGAATGCTGATTTTTGGTAGGACAAACTGAATCCACACTTTTGATATCACCATGTTTCACAAAAATTTTCCCTATCTCCATATTGCCTTTAGATAGCTGTTGGCTGTTGGTGTGTAATGAAAATCCCCATTGCCGGAACAATCACATGTGGCCAGCCATTGAATCATTTCCCTTGGATTTAAACCTTCAGCAGGGTGGCTGGGAACCAAGCAGTAGACTTGGGAAGACGGAAGACGAATTTCGCGTTAGGCATGTTTGAGTTCCATGTCAAACTTCCCGGGTGCAGCCAAATAACAGGGATTACACTAGGAGAAATCGGGAATTCACAAGAATCCTTCCCCTCAAAGTCTTCCCTTATAAATCACCAGTTTCGTAGATTATTAAGCACCATTTCAACATCCGTCAGGATCTGGTGCCGCACCTGCCACCACCAGGTGCCTATTTGTTTCTTTCAGATTCCAAGAGGTCTAAGGGAAAACATGGTAAGAATGCCGGGACAGCCTATTTCTGTCAACCAGCACGGGATTTAACCAATTTAACTGGAATTGAATGGTATTTTAGCCATCAAAAACAGATTTTTGGATGAAACCACGGGGATACGTATGGGATATATGTCCAGTATCATGATGCTTGGGTGTGCCTGACAATCCCCCCATTTATATCCGTTTATGGCCATTTGAATGAGGAAACGGATGTTGGAAAATCCATCGAAGTTGGGATCAGCCTATTTTCAGACAAACCCTTTTATAGATGAGATTATGTTTGAGTGATGTGAATAGAGCTAATGAATGATTACTTGAAGTATGTTGAAGTAATACATATAATATATAGATATTATTATTATATAAAAATACCCCCGGTAATCAAACATTGCGATGGAAAATCCTCTACAAATGGATGTTTCAATGGAAAATTCATCTATAAATGATAAGTTTCCATTGTCATGTTTGATTGACGGAGGGTATACATCTCTTGTGTTAACAACGCATCGGCATTGTTAAACCCTGTTTTCCACCGTGCCCAACGATCCAGGATTCCAGGATCAGAGTCAATTTGAGCAACGCCCCATCCATCCATCCATCCATCCATCCATGGAGCTTCAAAACATCAAATCTTGGGATTTTTTTGAATTCCCAATGTGTTTCGTGCTTCTTTTTCATGGCGAATCGTCATAACATCAAATATCATTCCAAGATATTTCAATATCTTATACAGTTATACATGAGTTATACATGTATATTAAGATTTATGACACTCAATTTTTTTGTTATACATGTATATTTGAATTTATGTATGCTATGGCATACAACTTCTTCGATGTTGCGTTAACAGTGAATACTACTAGTGCATGTTTTGTTTGTGTTTACAAATTAAAGACACTAGGAAACATTGCGAAATGTGCTGCTTCTGATGTTACCAGTGGTTGCGCTTTCCATTTAGTTAGGATTTGTTGGGAATCGGTACCAGTTTGTTCTTTGTAGTTTCTTAGTTGTCATTCCGTACATGAAATCGTCGACCACAAAGAATCCCAAGTGATTCAGGTGACTAATTTCATTTTAGTGATGAATTTGAAACTCAAAGTCGCTTTTCTATTGTGCCATATAAACCTAATGCTAGTTGTTCAAAGCACCATGCTTGTTGAAACATGTTGAAGCATTCTTTTCGCTGGTTCTCGACTCGCAGCCGTCGCAGCCAGGCGTTTTTGGGTACGTCCACGCACTGCCAGACGCTTCGATTGGAGAGCATCTGACAGGGGTAAAAGCATCAAACATGGGTATTCACTTTGGAACAATGAGAATATATATATATATACATGTACATATATATATATGTACATGTATATACATATATATATAGTATAATGGGCGTATATATTTATATATATAAATGGGTTCACACATATATATATATATTTAGTTATAAGTTATATATATATATATCAGCAACAATTTATGATCTGGTAGGATGAAACATCGGTTTGGGTGTGTTTGAAGTTGGGGAAAAATGACCCTCAAGTTATCATTCAAATTATTGGTTCTGTTTTCTTATTATAGGACAATATAGGAATATTTAGGAAAATATAGGAAAATATAGGTCAATGTTTTGGTATAGGAAAATATAGGAACACATTTTTTCTTGAGGAACCTCCATTTTGTGAATCACAAATTTATTTTTGAACACCAACATGGCACAATTTAATGTGAAAAACACGGTTTTGATCACAATGGACCAAAATCTGGTAGACCTGCTAAGGGACAAGTTTTTAATTTATCATGATGTCATTGACAATGGCGACAAAAAAACAGTCATATTATTGTTTTCTTAAAATGAGGGATCCCCGAAAACATTGAGGTAACGTTTTTTTTGGAAACATCCATTTATATATAGTTATATATATATATGTACAGTACAATATTAACAGTAGTGATAGTTTTTTATCTAATATGTATATATATATATAATAATAATAACATAATCGACATCATCTAACAACAGCAATGTTGAAGTGGATGAACCAGCTTGCGCTGGATCGCTTAGGAGATCTACTACGACACGAGGAATGGCACCCATTACCTGGAGTGTGGCGTTGAGGACGAAGTTTCACATGTCACATGCGTCAAGTCACTTGGGTAAGTTTCCCAGTGTTTCCTGATTTACCTGATATTCCATGGTAATATAATGTAATGGAAACCAATGGTGATATGGTAAACAAGACATATCTATGGTGATTCATGGGAAATATGATCAACTGTAGTCACAATTTGGTCAAGCCAAAAAAGAACCGGGGATAGTCATGAATCCATTCACACAATGATCCCCCATGATGTGAGATGCCCGTTCTGTGATGGATGACCATACCACATTGATCATCATTGATCCCATGTAGCTCGACCCTGGTACAGCAACTCTGGGATTCCGCTCATGTTCACCATGTGGATGGTGAGCAAACCTTGGTTTTTTTGAGCCCCTTGTGTTCTGCGGCTGCAATCCACTTATGCGATATGTTCAACTATTCCATTTTACCCATGAACCGTTTACACTTAGATCCACTAAGATATCCACTTAGATATCCACCTAGATATCCAATAGATATCTGATATATATCTGATAAATAGATATCTAACAGATATCAATTTCAAATATCCTATAGATATCATCTATCCAATAGACATTTGATATAGTTCCTATAGATTTCCTACATATCCCTTGGATATTTCCCTATAGATATCCTATAGATAAATGTCCTAATCAAACATATCCTATCTTTAGATTTCGATAGATATCCTATACATAACCCACATGCTCCATGTATACAATATTTACCAACGTTTGCCATAAACATCACCCAATTTTGTAGGTGAATATACCATACATGAAGCATATGGGTAATAGATGTCCTCATCAAATTAAAATAGATATCTAACAGATATCCAATTAAAATATCCTATGGATATCCCATAGATATCATCACATCTGATCATCAAATCTTCCATTAAACATCTTTAGAGGACAAGAACTGTTCGGGACGCTGGTGGGCCTGGCAACTCAACACCGTCTCTCGCTCTGTTGGTTTTCACCTGGAGGTGACGTCACTAACTAGGATCTAACGGTGGTTTTAAACGTTTAAAAACATGGAGACATCCATAGATATCCATTTGTTAAAACAAAAAACTATAGCTTTAATGGGGGTTATATATATATAATTTAAAATCCATGAATGGATTCCAATGGATAGATAGCTATATAATTCGAATTGGTATTATATAGGTTGAATGGGAGTTATAAGCCAACTATATCCGACTTAGAACTAACTCGATCATACTCGATCTATACCATATTCCTGGAGAAGGTAGTTGTGTTGTTTTTCTACAAGGTGGAATAGACGTTAAAGGAAACAACATCACTAAAATGAAAGAACATTCTGACACAGTCCATGTTCTGCACTAGTTCGTTGGCTAAGTAGGTTTCTCACACATATAACATCATATAACAGAAAGTATAGGGCCTGACATCCCTTGAACAGACCACGGCCACAAAATGGGGGGCAAAGGCCGTGGAAATTGCTTGGCAGGACACCAACAGGACCAAAAACATGTGGACAACTCCAAGAGGAAGAATCGCCTTGCCGCGCAGCCAACTCCGGAGAAGTTGTGTCAGCTGTGATCTGTTTCTTTGAGACGAAAGATCCGGTTCGTGCTCACGAGAACTCACCGAGCAAAGTGTCCAAATTTGTTGCTGTCCAAGATGCCACAGCTGCAGACGTAATGCCTAGCACGGTTGAAGACATGCCCTGGCGGATACCACCAGTGGGAACACCCATCAGCAGCCGTGATGCTGGTGAATTCTATTAAACACACATGGGTATACTTGTGTTTCTGATAGTTGCGACTCAGCCATGATTTTATTCAGAGAATGGCGAAATTGCCAAATTGGTGAAGTTATATATAACATGTTATAACTCTAATTGCAATCATCAAGAACCTGGAATCTGAGTATCAACGGTTAGGATTTGACAATCCATGAACCTCTGAATATGGCTATTGGTCACTATGTAGGGTCCTGGCACAGATGAATGGCTACCATTACCCCCTGAAGCTTTGACAACAAATGAAGGGATGCAAGCAGCAAAAAACGGGAATACAACCAGCATGTGTAACTAAAAATCCACGGTTATATAATCCAAGAGAAAGATGGACGGCAATTATGAGGACCGTGCTAGCTGATATATCTTCAGATGGAAGCCATCAACCAGATGAGATCAACTCTGCTAGAGCAACTACAATATAACAACCAGGAAGAGTGGTGGGTATTTTTGCCATGAGATAGCAAGATTGGTTGATATTGGATGTTTTCTTGATTCCCCACCTGCCAGGTGAGGGTTGTTAGATTTTATCAGAGTTGTTCTCCTCCTCCTCCTCGGCTAGCTGTCCTCCTCCTCCTCCTCCTCTAGTTTCTCCTCGACCATGTCTGCATCAACTTCCACCTCCACTTCCGCCTTGCCAACTCTTCGCCAAGCTCTTTGCCAACTCTCTTCGCCAAGCTCTTTGCCAACTTCCCAGCTCAGTGTGCACTGGGACCTCAACCTGGGACCTGCCCAGCTCACTGTGCAGCGCTCAACCTCAAGCTCAGTGTGCACCGCTGGACCTCAACCAGGGACCGTCTCAGCTCAGTGTGCACCGCTGGACCTCAACCTGGGACCTGCCCAGCCCAGTGTGCACCGCTGGACCTCAACCTGGGATCTGCCCAGCTCAGTGTGCACCGCTAGACCTCAACCGGGGATCTGCCCAGCTCAGTATTCACCGCTATCTGGCATTCTATTTGGCAAATCTTCTGGCATTCTATCTGACATATCTTCTGGCATTCTATCTGGCATTCTATCTGGCATATCTTCTGGCATATCTTCTGGCATATCTTCTGGCATTCTATCTGGCAAATCTTCTGGCATTCTATCTGGCATATCTTCTGGCATTCTATCTGACATATCTTCTGGCATTCTATCTGACATATCTTCTGGCATTCTATCTGGCATATCTTCTGGCATATGTTCTGGCATATCTTCTGGCATTCTATCTGGCAAATCTTCTGGCATTCTATCTGACATATCTTCTGGCATTCTATCTGGCAATCTATCTGTCATTGTATCTGGCATATCTTCTGCCATATCTTCTGGCATTCTATCTGGCATTCTATCTGGCAAATCTTCTGGCATTCTATCTGACATATCTTCTGGCATTCTATCTAGCAATCTATCTGTCATTGTATCTGGCATATCTTCTGCCATATCTTCTGGCATTCTATCTGGCAAATCTTCTGGCATTCTATCTGACATATCTTCTGGCATTCTATCTGGCATATCTTCTGGCATTCTATCTGGCCGTTGAGGTCCGGCAGTGCCCACTGCGATCTGGAAGTCGCGGTTGAGGCCCGGCAGTGCCCACTGCGATCTGGAAGTCGCGGTTGAGGTCCGGCAGTGCCCACTGCGATCTGGAAGTCGCGGTTGAGGTCCGGCAGTGCGGTTGAGGTCCGGCAGTGCCCACTGGGATCTGGAGCTCGCGGTGGAGGTCCGGCAGTGCCCACTGGGATCTGGCGCTCGCGGTGGAGGTCCGGCTGTGCCCACTGGGATCTGGACTGCGAGGAGGAGGAGGATGCGGAGGCGGAGGAGGAGGAGAACAGCTCTGATAAAATCTAACAACCCTCACCTGGCAGGTGGGGAAAAAAAGAGCAGCACATTCATACTGAAATAGTGAAAAAATACTGTTCTATCATTGCTATTGGTTTATATGCCACTAGAAGCGGTAGTTTATATATCACTAAAAGTTGAACTTTTAGCAGGGGAGCTGGGAACGAGCTGGGAATGAGCTGGGAACCAACCACTAAAGTGGGGTTTGGAAAATGAACTTCCGGTTGGCCATGATTGATCTCCATGCGGACGTTGGGGGGTGGACCGGAGAATTCGGGGAATTCACCATTTTTTTCCTCTAAAAGGTGAGGATTTGACCGACGGATTTATTCCCCTGCTACGCAGTTCATGACAGGTCGTTATCACCTTCCATTTTTTCAGTTGCGTTCCTATCCGCCTCGATTATGTTCATTGAATCATTTCAATTTATAATTGGTCTAATGCTTCCCAGTATAAATTAAATGTGATTTTTTCTTTCGATTCAGGGTGTATTGCAGAGTCACGGCAGCGTTATAATTAATGCCTGGTTGGTGGTTTGGAACATGATTTTGTTTTTCCATATATTTGGAATCTCATCATCCCAACTGGTCCGAACTCCATCATTTTTCAGAGGGGTAGATATACCATGGTATACCACCAACCAGTAATGCTAGTCTCCCCGCAGTAGCATCACTAATCCTTACTTCCAGTTGGTTTTTGCCTTTTAACTGGGCCATTTCGATGGGTTCCCTTCGGGTAAACCTAGGATATTTGTTGACTTTTTTGGGCTGAAATGGTGGTTTCCACAAATGGAGGTATCCCCAATAGCTGGATGGTTTATTTCATGGAAAATCCCTATTAAAATAGATGATTTGGAGGTACCCCCATTTCAGGAAACCTCCGTATGCACCTGGGATACTAACCCTTATATTTGTTTGTAAGCTATCTAAGATTGCCCATGATGTTTCAACGAGACCTCCATCACACCACGATGTCGAGGTAGATCATGACTCCTTTGCCCAGATCTATCCGTGTAAGTGCGCCTTACCGGAGGCCTGGGTGACTGGGCGCGCGGCTTGAACCCAACTTGAAGCGGGGATAAACAACAAATATATGGATTATATAACTAATCATAAGGGTGATATGATATGGTTGGTTGTTTGATTCAATTATGATTATGATCCAGCAAATAACATTCTTGGGAAGATTGCAAGCAAACTCCAGGTCAGGAGAATGATTCTTATAGTGAACGGCTCATGAATCTCAAGAATCAGGTGCAAGAGGAGGAAAATCAAGTGATTAATAACTGATGTGGAACAAATGCCTCTACAACCTCCTGAAGCGAAGTGGCGGCGAGTCGGTCGTAAGTTGCCCGTGCCAGTCGCGCACAAGAATTAATGGTTGGAGTAATGACACGATTTGTTTGTCCTTGAAGTACAAAACAGATGAGATCTGGGCGGAAAAAAAAGGGGTGATGGGGGAGCTGTCCCATTGACCCATCTGGGGATGTTAATTTTTCATTGGTGAAGAGTCTATGGCTATCATGAGGCTCGGAGTCTTGCTTCAATATTCATGTCCGCTCACATATTGACATAGCTGGGAAAGATATTGAGATAGGGTGTCAAGAACGGGAACTAAAGATTTAATTCTGGGATTTCGACTAGAATGGTAGTCTGCAAAGGAAACTAAAGTTGGTGCCAAGCCTAGACATGTTTTGTTTATTGTTGTTTCATACTGTATCATATATCCGATAATATATCCCTTCTGTGTGTTTCCTTCTATCCTCATGACCCTCAGCTTGGAGTCTCAACTGAAGCCAATCCTCCAGCTAGACCCGGGAATGGTGTCATGAAACACCCGGATTTCTGGGTCGAAGTCCAAGGGGAACGATCAGGAACCTTCCAGCTTTCTCGGCTTCCTTTTGCCGGTCTTCACATGAGCCACTGGCATTCTGAACTGAAAATTAGAGATAGAGATTCAACTTGGGCTTGGGCCAATGAGTTGAAACATGGTGACTTTGTCAATGCTAATAATGTTTATTGTCTCTTGTTGTCCCTCGATCATTTCTTAATTTGTTGTCCTCTCAGTGGGAATGTCCACCCAGAAACTGACATTAATGGTGTGTTTCATCACTTTTGGACTTTTGGATGGATTACAAATGATTATGAGATATTATAGACATGAACTGGGTTTGTTGAGTTGTTTTGTGCCCCAAGATGGGTTGGACATATCCCACTACAACAATAACCTTGAACGAAGTATCAGCGAGTCAAACAGTTTCAACATATCCAACAGCACAGGGATGTCAAACCAATGAAACATATAAACAAGTAGAATCAAGTAGATACGTTTGGTTTTAGTGTTCTTCCAGTGATATTACACTCCTGATCTGAGTGGTTGTTGGTTTTGAACATGTTTGTTGTTGTCCATCCTAGCTGGAACAAGTGACGTCCATGTTATGTTTCGTGTTCGCCATTGACATGGGGGATTTCTGAGCCAGATGAAGCTTTCCATAGCTTTCCTGAAATGGGGCTACCCCGTAGCATCATTGATTTTAGATTGGGATTTTCCATGATTTTCCATGAAACAAACCATCCATAGGGGAGTACCCCCCATTTTAGGAAAGCCCTAGATAAGATTGCCAGACTTCGTCCGATGCTGTGGCCCAATCCCTGGTGCTGCAGTGGCTCACGTGAGCGGCTGAGCGGCGTGCTGTGGGATCTTTGAGGATTCCCCACGGCAAGGAAGTTGGTCGGAGGCCAGACTCAAAGATAGGTTATATTTACAAGGGTATTACTAATATTACGGTATTAGATGGTATTAGACAGAACACGAACCAGGATTATTATAGATGATATGTCCGATTATTTCCGGCCTTTCCATATGAAATCAATGGTTTCTTTCCATGGAAAAACCACCACTTTGTCGTATCAAGATGGCTACTCCATCATCTCATGGGGCCACAGGTTCCTCCGTTACTCCTGGAATTCTTCATTGGGTAACAACTCATGGCCTTGACGGCCTGGTGTTTTCAGTTTTTCACAAGGACAAGCCTCAGATGATCCAATCCCAGATTTGTAAACCCATCCACCTGTGGATATATTGTATTGCCAGAAACCAATCCATAGGCTCAGTTGCAAATCAACTGACTCTTCGAAAATTTGCCCCTCAAAGTGAAAATCCCCTTCAATCCCCTTCAATTTGGAGTAAACACACATAAAACCATCAAACAAACCATGGTTTCCTGGAGAAATATCATTCAATTCCCTTTGATTTCCCCGGGCCGGTGCCGGCACCAGGCTAGACCTGAGAGCATCTGGCCACCGGTGGCTTTCTTGCGTTCCACCAGTTGGGTGCAGACTTCCATGTCAACCACTTTCAAGGAGAGGCTCATGCTGCTGTTTGGATGACGAAGCTTAGCTTACCGTAAGACTGACCTTTTTTTGTTTTTCCAGACTCCATGTTGGATGCAGTTGATGTGTGTGTTTGTTTTTGGCGGACAGGACTATCGAGACTATCGAGTGGTTAAAAAGGAGCTAAGAAGCTATGAATATGTATATATTTCCGCTTAAATGGCAAGCTTATTCATATCTACTGAAGGCTTCCCAACCAGGTGATCGAATTCATGGTTGCTTATGAATTATTATGTCCCAGCCAGGTGATTATTTTTCATTATTGTGATTGCTTTTGTGTTCTGTGTTTTTTGATGGTTTGAATTTCTTGGCAGTTCTTTACGATGGCCCTTTTTAGGCCCATTTCTCCAACAGCCTGTGAGATGAGATTACGTATGATGACGTGTATCCGGGGATCATTAACATTCATTAAACATAGATACCGATATCCATCAGGTGATTTATACATACTTATACCGTATACATATATATATATACACATATTAAGTATGATGATCATCAGTATCACCATGATTAATTAACACTGATGGATAATCACAATGATATCTGTGTATAATATATATATATACATGCACAATGATGGCTAGTGATTCATTACTTAATCATCGCTATGACCATGATGTATCGAATAGATCCAACTAATCCAACTTTCCATTCTGATGATTTCATTGGTATGTAAAAGTTGGGAAGTACAGGGTAAGGTTTGATCATTTTACTGTATATATATATAGTTTTTCGTTTTTATTGATAGTTACATATTCTTATATTATTATATTGTCCTTTCATCCTTTATAATTCTTGATGGGACATAACAATAGATAGAGGTAAAGGGAAACTAGATATCATGTTAATTCAGCCAATTTATAGATAAAATCGATAGTCATAGAGGTGAAGGGAACATGTTGAACATATTATCTGTTTATAGGGGATAATTGTGTGCATGCATTTGGTATAATGGGTATATAACCACGAAAGTTGGCAATGGTAGAGCCTGATTGGTGGCTTCATGTTTCAAAGCCATTCTACCTGGGATGGCGATCATTATACCGGTAAGCTAGCATATGGAAAATGATGGATTTCATGCACCATAGAGGTACCATATTTTTCTGGTTTTCTATGGGTTTGTTCCATATATCCACAGGTCACAGGTATCTCATGAGCACCTTCTTGTTGCTGGATAAAAGATCTGGCAGACATTCGGATGAAACACGCGTGGGGAGGCTGAGGGCAACATCTGTGCTATTGAGACGTTGTCTACGTTGTTTGGTATCGCATGTCTCTGGATAAAATGCAAAGACCTCACTGCGGTGTCACTGTATCATGGTTAGCTCAGTATACAATATAGATCAATATAGCATACTGGTAGGGGATTGTACCCCAAAAGGTCAAACATTTTGGGTTGGTGCATTGTTACGCATGAATTATGATTTGTTCACATCTTTGTGCCCTGTGAAGTTTAGGATGATCAACTATGATCAACTCGGATTATCATGACAGACAGAGTTACTATCAGTTTGTTAACGAACGTGGCATGATATGTATATGTTTATACACAAAATGAGAATACTTGGATTTGCAACGCAGATAGTAAATGTGTAATAACCCGCTTGATACATATGTGTATATATATTTTATATATATATACATAATAAAGTGGAAATGACTAATAAATTTACGGGGATGTTCCATCTACAATTGGGTCATTACGGTTATGACCTAACGACCTGCCTGGAATGGCCTTGGCGACCTGCCTCGCGCTACTCATCGCGCCGGGCCCCCCGTCCGAAAGCTGGATGTTCGTAGTGGAACACCGCAGCTGGAAAAAAAACATAAACACGTCCTTGGGGTCAGGGTTTTATCAAATCCAGGATGGATATGTAGTAGATTTTGTTTGTAGCTCTTGAACATGTTCTATCTACTCCATATATATATAATTATATATATATATATATTACATTCAAGTATATACATAGGACAGAGATATCAGATGCATACACTCAATTGAAATGAACAACCATCGTTCCTATCAACTTGGGAGCCATACACACCCGTTTCCCACTGGTCGCTTGTGGGTAACAACGTAACAACATGTAATAACCCATGTTGTGCAACCCATGAATAAACCGTACGACACACTGGCTCACGCAATGATCCCTGAACTGAGCTGACTATGCCTTTAGATTGGGGCTTTCCACTCATGCTGTCTTCTGTGCCTCTGTCGAAAGCGGGATGATATAATTATGCCTATAGTTAAAAAATGGGCATACTCAGCATTGTCCAAAACAGAAATCTGGATGGAGAAAACAACGATAGACCATGTGTGGCTTTGGGGTTCCAATCTTTTGACTCCCAGCAAATCCACCCAGTGTCCATTATTTTGTATCGATCCACATTTAGATCCTCATTTAGGACCCAAGATAGCGATGGAATTTTCGCGCAGATGAAGTGTTCAATTCGAGTATGACTTGATGAAAAAACCTATTCCCTCAATTTAAAGGTGCCATTTTCCCATATTATTTAGACAGAAGAACATGTGAAAACAATATTTTGATATTGGATGCCCTACATTTGCATCAAACAATGGTTGCAACATTGTAGACTGGTGAACGATTGGTACTTCAGAAGGGGACTTGGTGATTTGCTGCTTGACCATATATGTTACATTCATTTCACCACGTCTTCATCTACTCTCTGGGGATTTTGACATAGTTCTGGGTTCAGGCAGCATTTTGAATAGCTAAAGCATCATTGATATCATTTGGCCATCGAAAAGGGCCATCTGGCCCTGTACCCTGCCATGAGGTGCTGATGGGCAGCAGTTGTGGGTGCCCTTGCTGGAAAAGGCCTATGCCAAGGTGTGAGGAGACGGACACGGGCAGCGGCGATTTTATAGCTAGACACAAGCGGTAAAACATATGGTGATTTAGCCCACAAGAACGATTTGAAAATGGGGGTCTATAGTTGAGAATAGTTCATTTATGATAGGTCTAGGGTAGTTTATGTTGTGGTAATTTAACATCCTGTAGCCATTATTAGCTCGATGAGCCATTTGTAGATGATTCACTCTATCAAACATTGTCATATTCCATGTATATGTTGTCTCACAAGACGGTTATGGCTGTAAATCAGCATACATGCTGACTAGCCAAAAGAAATAATATTATCGTGTTTGCAGGGCAATGGAGCTCGGGGAAGTGAAACGTTGACGGCTCAAACCTTAGTGTGGGCAAGCTATTTGAGATGATGGTTTGCTCAAGTTCTGAGATCACATGGGAATATCAGACGCACACACACACACTTCTTGGCTATGTTCCACCGCTGTACAGTATTTGCCCCATAAAATCCGCCTACAACTGGTTTGTTTACATGTCTTCCTTTTTAAACAAGTTGGCTTATACATGGTAATACACTTGTTACCCCATTGCTTGACAACCCATGTTGTTGAAGTCTGACCCCTATGACATCCAGATGGTTGTGGGAGGACCCATCGAAGAGTAGCCGCAGTGTCCTTCCCCATCCTCATGTAGTCCCTCCAAAGATCACTCTGTTGATAGGTCAAATGCCATTGCCAATTTGTATCTTTTCTTCAAGCCCAAATTTAGAGAGAAAGATTTTAAATCACAAATCGGTTACCCTCTAGTAATCAAACCAGGCACTTGAAAATCCCCTTGAAACGGAGGCTTTAATTTAAAAATCATCTTGAAATGGAGGATTTTCCAGCGTGCACAGGGTATATTCCAGCTTTTTTCCCAATTATATCCATCTGAATCCCTATAAATGTCGACCGAAATGTTTCTCACTATTCTCACTGCAGGCGCACGGCTCCTACCAAGCCATCAGTGGTGGAGAGATTGCTGAGGCGAGTGGGGAAATGTCTTGGGTATATAGACTTTTGATAGTCATACAATATATAATACAGAATAGATATATATAATATACAAAATTATACAGTACTTTTGCGAAATGCAGATCTGTATTTGTTTGCTGTAAATGGGCATATCCCAAATCTAAGCAATGAAAGAGTCGATTGCTATTTGGGTTCCCTGCTTTCTACCGGTTCTTCTCATGATTTTCCGGATTAAGTCGCCTACAAAAACTTGGGACAAGTACCACTTTGTTTTAGTGAATCCCTTTATGGGAGAATCTGAAAGCTTTGATAAACACCTAAAATAGTGGAAACTAAGATCAAAATCTGAGCTTCAGGGTTTTTCAAGTGGAGTTGTTTTTTTTTCGCATCAACAAGTCAGCTCTATGTTATATCCCCCATCGCACCTCGAAACCTAAGAAACTCCACAAGTCGACCCTTTCCATGGTGAGTTTCTGTAGGCTCTGTTGGACCTCACTGGCTGTCCCACCGAAAGCATCGATTTCGATGAGTCGGGGTCCCCGTTTTAAGGTCCACGTGCGGTTAGTTCGTGTGTTTCTTTTGTTGTTGGGAAGGTCATTACAAGGTGATGCCCAAAATTTCTTAGTATATGTTGGTTGATTTAACTAGATTTTTTAGAATATATGCTGAATTACAACTATAGTTACTTGAATTTACATGGGTGAATATGAACGAAGAAGCACAACTAGGCGGACCACCTTGGGTAAACACGGCAGGCTAGTTCACCATCAACATATGAAGATAGTAGCAATACTTCGTGGTTTCATGGGGATATAGCCAGCAATGTTAGTGACAGACGATCTATAGATGCTCCAGGACTATCGTTGGTCAGATATGGTGTGCCCATTAGACCGTGCCAAGCGAGTTCTTGTCCATGTCATGAGATTGGTTTGCTCAACAAGATGCTACGCTTTAGACAACGCAAGGGAAGTTATCGGTGGAGAATCTCCGCATGATTCCCACACACCTGATTCGATTTGAAGAGTATGTAGGACTCCACAATTTGTGAACTTCACTACGAAGCCAATTGAGCGAGAGTGCTTGGCCTCGACATCAATCAGGCTGATTTTTTTTTAAACCTACCTTTTCCTCTAGACTTTATCAGTCAATCTGATAGGTGTTCCATTCATTCACATTATGAAAGCATATGTATATAATATATAATTATATAAATAATTATATAATTATATAAGTATATAATTATATGATTATATAATTATATATTTAAATAATTATATAATTACATGATTATATGATTATATGATTATATCTATCTACACACCTAATCTATCTATCTATCTATCCATCTATCGATCTATCGATCTATCGATCTATCGATCTATCGATCTATCGATTCGAGCGAGCAGCGAGCGAGCTAGCTAGCGATGATCGATGAGCGAGCGAGCGATGGATTCTCGATCATCTATCTATGCGAGTTCTATGGATCTATCGATATCTATCCTCTCTATCGATCATTAACGAGTGCGAGCGAGCGACGAAGCGGGGCGAGCGAGCGTGAGCGAGCGATCGAGCTGAGTAGCGAGCGATCGAGCGAGCGAGTCTAGTCGATCTGAGCGATCGAGCATCTAAGCTAGTACGACTATCTAGCTATCTAGCTATCTATCTATCTATCTATCTATCTATCTATCTATCTATCTATCTATCTATTATTTCTTCAACAATATTTAATTGAATTTTGATGACAGAGGAATGACAATGAAGTTCCATCAGTCACAAGAGCCCACATTTTTCACTCCTGGAGGTTCTCCAGCGATAACTTCCCACAGGCGTTGTCTAAAGCGTAGCATCATGTTCATCAAACCAAGCTCATCATGACATGGACAAGAACTCACTTGGCAAAAAACACACCAAACACATGAAAAACAAGTAAAAATGGGACCCCCACAAGGTACCACTCTCAAATATCTGGGGAAACGAGCTGATGAGTGTGTATGTGTGTATGTGTGTGATGTTTTCAATATCTGCCTTATGTGTGAACAACTACCAACCAGCAAATGATTAGCGCAGGAATACCCCGTGGACCTCTGGCAGTTGATGGTGAGGAATGATGTTAGCTAGATTCAAAATCAGTGAAAGTTGGGAGGCAAACAGCGATGGTGAGACATTGGCAGTCAAGTCTATCGAGGTGGCAAACTTGTGCTAGAATGGGCAAAAACGTGAAATCTGATGTAAACGTACTCGTTTGAGGTACTGTATCCCTTATTTTCAAGCAAAACAACATGTCCTATGCTTGATCATGTATTACTTTCTATCCCCATGTATGTTTCATTATGGTTGGTATAAACCCACCGAGTTATGAGAAACAAAAACATGTGCAGGGCTAAATATCAGGGATGCAAACTGGTCAAAGTAAGCTCACTTGGCCAACTTCTGGCTTGGAAAACTGGTGCCCAACTTGCAATCTTGAATTTCAATCAAAATTGCTATAGCTTCAGCCAGATCTTTGCTGATTGACAGTTAAGCATCACATGTTGTGAATGATTAAATCTGGCCATAGCAACCACCAAAAACAGATAGAAACGTTCATTATTGTGTGTATATATACCTAGGAACCCAAATGAATGTTTTTTTTTGATCATACGGCCTCAACCATTTTTTTTGGTCATTACGGCTTACGGGTGTTTCCCAATTTGGGGGTTCAGCCATAATCACACACAATTGCTTCACTCCCACTTTTTCTGTGCTTTGGACCATCAGCTTCAAGCGGGCCCGTCATCTCGGCGAAGCTTCTCTTCGTCGGCTGCTGAGTGTCAGGGTTCGGGCTGTTGACCCACGCTTTGTTTGCCATCACAAGATACCTTTGAAGTACTCTCAATCCAATTGCCCTGGGGGAAATGCGTCGGCTGACGCGACAGCATCTCCCCACAAAGTCCTGAAATGAGACATCCCCAGGGAACGGAAAATACAACAGTGATGACACATACTAGGATAGGACCACAAAACGACCAACATATCAAAATTCAAATAAATTCAAACTAGACTCCTCATCAGCCTGCACTGACTCCGCTAGGATGTTCAGTGTCCATTTGTTTTGGGCTCCAGATACCAAACGACGCCAGTGATGGTCCAACATGTGAAACTTAACATAGATCGGGAAGCGTGATTTTCGCTCAGTGAAGCACCTATAGGCAAGATTTGCATAGATACGTAACCACTTTCTTCCTTTGTTTCCAGCTGCAAGCGCTTCATTGGACGTCAGCCACAACCCAGACGAGTAACGAATTGAAAAAGTGTCGTTGGCCGCTTTGACAGCTTCAAGAATCATCAAAAAATACTCGTCCTCATTGAATTGATTAATCCTCTCTGTCAAGAACCATTCCACAAACCTGTGGTAGATATGCGTGTCAGCAAACTTTGACCAACCTCCTTCAGGTAAGACCTGGAAGCTTGTAAGGCCAATTCTCTCCGCAACAAATGGACCTGAATGAGGAAGGTTGCAACCCGGCCGTTTGGCCCACTGACGTAGGAGAACATCCAACTGGGAAATTTTGTCTTCCCTTGACCCCGGCAAAAGAAGCAAACATTCAGCCAGCACTGAAGCTATGAAAGTTTTACCTGCTCCTCCATGGTAGTTGTGCCAAACATCAGTCTTGAGATAGTCATGGGGACGATCGATACAATGAAACAATTGCAGCACTGAAGGTCGTGTAACACAAGGATCAACTGTAGCAACCACAGACCATTGAGCATCTATGTTGAAATCTTCAAAAGGCCCCCCTGGCTTTGTGCCAGCCAAACACATCCAACAAACCCCAGGAGGAGATTTGTTTTCCTCTGACCTGTGCGCCCTTTGCCAATGCCTCGTCAGGTCTCCAACGGTCCTCAAAAACGGAAGATCCCCTTTCACACCTAAGCAAGCGATGTTCCATCTTTCCCCTGCGTAGGTAAACCCAATG
Organism: Cladocopium goreaui; assembly: GCA_947184155.2. Taxonomy (NCBI): domain Eukaryota; class Dinophyceae; order Suessiales; family Symbiodiniaceae; genus Cladocopium; species Cladocopium goreaui. The sequence goes on from CAMXCT020003301.1 coordinate 375,264, forward strand.
TCTTGAAGTTTGAGGAGGTCATTGATCATCTTGTTGAGTACAGCCTGGAAATTCTCCTGAGTAAGGATAGGGGGCTGAGTGGGATTAAAATTAATGTCACAGGAAAGGACAACCAAAGGCAATCTAAGAGGATAGAAAATGAATAATATCATAGTCCCAGAATCTGGTTTCGCCTTGTAATGTTTCTTTGGCATTGCAACAAACAGCATGCGACTGTTGAAAGAGCTCCCTTGAAGGTTGATACCCATCTTGAGTTGACGAAGAGATCTAATTGGATGTCTTTTGAGGAAAGGTTTGCTGCCACGACCAATGGCCCCTTGTAGGCTCAATATCATGACACCCGATCGTTTGAATCCACGACCTTCATCACCATGAATGTAAACTGGAATTGTTCGTGATAGCGACAGCTTGTTTTCAGCAGCAGCTCGAAAGACTCCATAATCTGGCCATTCAAGGCTGTAACGTCGCCAAAACTCTAACAACATTGGTTGCACTTGTTCCATGGGTTGTTCCCCAAACAACTTGGACAAGTTGTTGGATTGAACCAAGTAGTCAATGGTGTCAAGCATACTGAGCACGGGGTAGCTATCACCACCATCCAAGTCAACCCAGGAAACCGGAATCTTCAACGCCAGGTTGTGCTTCTCAAACCTTGGTTGGGGCAGGGTTCAAAGTTAAAAAGTGCAAGTTGAAATGCAACCCAAAGCATCCCTAAAAAGAATAATTGCCGTAATTTTTATATGGGATCATATGGAGTCAGCTTCAGCTACGTCACAGTTTATGGCATTCGTCTTCTGCTCTCTTAGTTGGCACACTTGCAAGACGGGAAGTGATTGGGCAACTTGTAGATCCATAATGATCGACTGCGGCCTTGCTCATCTCAGCTACAGACTTGGCGGTGGCCTGGGCGATCAAAATCCAATCGTTGGGGGTACAATAAGCTAGAGATCTGAAAAGGGTCATGTGAAAGAGATCATGCGAAAGAGGTCATGTGAAAAAGATCATGCGAAAGAGATCATGTGAAAGGATTCATGTGAAAGAGATCTGGTGAAGGAGATCATGTGAGAAAAAAAAACTTTGAAGCAGGAGCTTTTGACCTTTTTCTTCGCCAGGGATCGCTAGCGTATGTCATGTAATTTTCAGCATCACGTAGGGCAATGGGAGCACCACGTGGGAACAACAGCGTGCACATTTAAGCAAATTTGCACAACAGCGCAAGCCATACTGCATGGCCTAGCCATAACGAATTGGCAATTGAAAAAAGCCCACTCAGCTGCCACAGCTCACATTTTGATCGGTTTCATCACGGTTCACTTCCAAGTTGATGAATTTCCAATTGCTAATGACCGTATCCAGAACCTGTAGTTGCTCCAAATCACGGAGTCTTTGCCTTGCTTCAAAGGCATGCTTTTCAAAAGGCCGTTTGGGTCCTGCCACAAACCCCCAGGGCAAGTCTGGGTCGTGAACACCCAAAGCTTCAAATGAAGCCTTCAATGAGGCCAGAATTCTTTCCCTTTTCTCAACTACACGGGCTCGAGTATCCATGGGGAGCTGACGACTAAACTATTCTGATTTTTTGTTTGTCTTTTGGGCCAAATCTCCAGAATGGTGGCTTGTCCAAAGTATCCAAATATAATTCATAGTTTGATATAGTTTGTTTTTTTTTCACCCTTTCCCTCTTGGGTCCCCGGCACCATTTGCAATGCACGATGCTGCATGCTTTCCCATTGGTCCAACAACACCTGGCATGGCCAAGGTGCTGATGCGATGGCAATGGGATCTACAGAAACAGTGGGAAGGCCAGGGATGGGTCTTTCTGGGCATGCTGCACTGCATGGATAAGATTTGTTGCACTACCCGTGGACGATTTTTTTCATGGAATTCACGCTAGGCCCAGGTGAGCATGTTCAGGGTTGACTCCAATGCAACCACACGCTTGAAAGGGCTGTGAGATCGATCCAAAGCAAATCATTTCAGAATTGCAAAACCCCATTTCATGAAGTTTGCCTTTACTTGGCAGACTTGGCTTTCGCCTTGCTCTTTGCCTTCGACTTTGGCACCTTTGGTGCTGGCAACTCATAATTGGTATCGTCGTTCTCAGACTTGCGCTTGGTCCGGGCAGATTTCAAAGCCGGCCTTAGGTATGACCATGTGGTGATATACCGTGATATGTGTATCAGACTTTATAAGATCGATTCTACTTCAAATATATATGATATAATATGAATGAATATACATATGCACATGTATGTTCACACTGTTCTCACCAGAATTTTCTGGGGCGAATGCTGGGCTTGGACTTCTGCACATGTAGCCTTGCTTCCCCTGGGACGGCAAAAAACATAAACCCCATGGTTCCACCACCCATAGAAATCCAGTTGTTCAGAGTGGTTTTAAATCAAGGCACAAGACTTCTGCGTATTCCAATTGCTTGTCAATGTTCTGAGCCAACCTCAAAGTGCCGGGGCTGATGGAATGTCAGTAATGTTTTTGCTATATACCATTTTATAACAATAGATTCAACATGATTGTGCCAAAGAAACGTATCAGACGGTTTTGTCTTCACTGCACGGTAGCGAGCCAGGCTTGTAGCCAATGCATCATAGTGAGTGTCCATGGCTTCATAGGCAGTCTTGAGGATCGACTTCACACTTAGGGTATGGCTTTAAATGAGATGATGCAAAGGTCACTCATGAAAACAAATACTGTTGATTCAAATTTGATTGTGTGATCATTGAACGCCAATCCTACCAATACTAAAGTGGCCTGGGGTTCTCAACTTTTGACTCGATGTCTCGCAACTTGGCCGACTTTGCCAACAGAGCTTCCATGGACTTGGTCAACAGCACATGTGTTTCCTGCTCTGGGTCATCGATTGATAGACAAAAAAATGTAAATATACTTGCATGACAAGGGTTCCCCCTACGATAAACGGTCAGTCCTGCTTCTCCACATCCGCATTAGGTGGCCTGGGCTCACTTCCTGGAGGGTCAGCGGCAGCCTCTTCCTCAGCTCCTCGATCCATGGCCGCGGGGTCCTCCAGGGACAGGGTCCTGAACTCAACGGGCCTGGCAGAACCACAGATTTCCTCCTCCTCTTTGGTTTGGGTATATCGCTTTGTCAACTCCCCGGACTCATCCACTTCGATGTAGTGCTGTTCGATCTTGGGATTATACTTCCATTTCCTGCCATGATTTTCCGGTAATCGGGCTATGATAACTTAAGATGCAATAAGTTGAAATCATATTGAAACATCCATAGCCTTCGAAGCTTTGGTCGGTCAGCTGTGTAAGCGGTCACTGCGTCAATCTCGCACCTCAGGGGTGATTCAATGATGACATTCTTTTCAGGGCTACATCATAATAGATTTCACCCATTTGCAATCCAACTCATAAGTTTTAAATCTCAAGACCACATGAATCTTAGGCTAGCCACTTTGGCATTTTCAAGGTGTCTTTCATCTGACGCTCTGTGTACCATCCAGCTTGCACTTTCAAGGTCTTCCCGGTCTCCTCCACTACAAGCTTACGGACGGAACTCTGGCACTGGTCCTGCAGGCAGCTCACATGGGAGCAAGGAGACATGGAGTGGGAGTTTGTTGGTAACATGTAGACTCTATAGGCTATACTTTTAACTTCAAGATGGTTCTAAGATGCAATTGTTGCAATGGCTCCTTGTTCAAAAACGCATCTTTGAAGATTTGGATAAGCTCCAGTCGGGCGTCAGGCCCCTGATTATGATATCGCTCATAAACATCCTGGGAACACTTTAGACCTCCATTCTTCTTCTTGGTGCACCAGCGGCGGAGACGTTGTTCAACCGCAGCATCACTCATGAGTTTGCCGTTCAACAGCAAACGTCCCCTGTCATCTCGGGTGATCTTCTCGCCGGAGTCCTTCACAAGAGACAGCTGGTGGTAACACTTGATGGCTAATTCCCAACATGCATCTCGTTCAAGGTGTTTGGCAATGATTGATGGAAATATCTCAACAAGAATGTTATGACACATGATTTCAAACCCCAAACCCATAACCCCGGTCCCCATTCCCTGAAAACCTGGCCTCACCATCCTCATCAGAGTCCGGGGCACGTTCAGCAGCATGGGATGGAGCCACTGAGGGAGTGGGGGTAGGAGGGCTAGGCTTGGGAGTAGGTGCAGACGGCCGTGGGGAAGGTGTTGAACCCACGGTTGAATTCGAGAGTCTAGATTTCTGCCTCCTTAGAACTTCAATCTCCTCAAGAAGCTTTTGCTTTTCTTCCAGTGCCTAACGCATTGCAGCACATATTATATGATCATATATGATCAATAACATCCATCATAAGAGAATATAAGAGATGGATAAATAGTAGTTTGTCGAAAATTTCATGTTCCCACAACTTTAGGTTCCCAGCCCGCTCATGCTCGGGGTCGGCATGTGCCGCAGAAGCTTCTTTGCCAGGCTTGGCTTCCTACATCACACAGGCACAAGGGACAGAGGACACAGGTTCAGATATCATTATAGGTTACCAATTGCAAACCTATCACCTAAAAAAGATCCTCACAAATCTCAATCTCTGATGTTTCTTAATGGGTTTGCTTACAGTATGCAATGATTGCAATGGTTTGTGTCCTCCAAAGTAGGAGCAGGTGGTGCAGCAGACGGTGTCAAGTCCTGGCACAGGCCAACAAGGGGTTTGGTGCTTTTTTTTAAATAAAAACAAATCTGCCATATGGTATATAGTATACCCAACACCTTTTGAATATAAGTCCGGCCTTAGCATCCATCATAGGAGGTGGGTTCTCTAGCATCAGAAGTTCATCCTGCAATGCCTGACAGGTGACCATTGAAATCGCTGAGGGAAAGATTATACTTATGGCTCTTTGAACATTAACATTTCAAACCATTGAACTTAAACCTTCACCCTGGCCTTTAACTCCATTTCCATTTGTTTCTGGCGGGTCATCCCTTCCTTCTTAACTGCCATGAGATGATTCTGACCAGCACCCAAGGATGCGCAGCTCCACGCACGAGAGAGCAAAGGCTCCATTCACCCAGCACACCAAGCCGATTGGTTCACAAAATGGCTGAGGGGAAAGTAATTACTGATCTCATGAGTGATGGGTATCATGTGAACACATCATGCATTGAACAGCACACTTGTTGAATCGATATATACTCACATTTTCCAAAGACAATCTCTCACACACGTAGCTGAAACGTCTCACACGTGTGAAACTTGAGATGTTGAATGTCTATGGTCCATGCTTTGGCCGATACCCATTTCCAGAAGCAGCTAAGTTCGCTGCAAAAGGCATCTAGCGAGAACCCCTGGAAAACAGCCCATATATGGTATTTTTTCAACATTTCGCTATGGTTTTTTTCCAATAAAAACCCAATAAATTACGGTTTCAGTACGGGTACGGTTTTTTCAATACACCCAAATACTGGAGTATATGCCCATATATGGCCATATTTGATTGTTTTTTTTGATCAAATCGATATTGTTCAAAATGTGTATTTTTTTTTGATTGGATCCGTCGGGGTTCCCATAAAATGCTTCTCAAATATGTGTTGGCAAGAGTTTTCGCCAACTTGGTGGAATTTGGAGGCTGTACGATCCTCTTATGTACAAAATACAGGTCCTAATATCCGCATCGGAACACATATCCCCGTATTCCATTGACTCAAAAATAGTCGCTCCATTGGCATCAGGTGGGCACTCAACTGGCTTGCAGTCTTTCAAGAGGCGAGGAAAGATCTCTACGATCTTCATCCCAAAGCGGAGCGGGTAGCACCTGATTTACCAGGCTACAGGTCAAATGGACGTTAATGATGGGGTGCAACAAAACCAGTAGTTGACAGTAAAAACAACTGAGGTAAAGGCTCTGTACCCTTTAGATTTTTGGTTCCATGCCATTTCCTTTTCCCGGAAATAGGATCCACATAAACAGCAGTGTTCTTCTTCTTGTTGTCACTGGGTTTCCATCCAGTAAGCCGACCCAAGTTGAAGCGTTCGACCCATGGGGAATTGGAGTATGCCACATGTCGCTTTGGAGAATCAGATTTGAATAAACGCATCCACCAACAGCTTCGGAAAACCTTGGTTCAGAGATCCAGAGTTGTAAGATCCATGGAAGATAATCCAAAATAGACATTCACCAATGAAATCATTTATATTCAAATCGGGGGGCCGTACAAATAGTAGTTAGCCAACGGAATCGAGGATGTCGATAGAGCAAGCTTTGCCGAGGTTGCTCACAAATGAAAACACCACCCAAGCACACAGTCAGCGCCATCAGCAGTGAGCACCTTCATGGGTTTGTTGCATTGGTCTTAATTGTACTTGATGGGAAACATGAAAGCCTTTGCATGAACATGTTTTGTTTAACATCCGAACCTTGCTACCATCAAATTTCCTTGTGCCACACATTCCCGATCTTCATATCCCAAGGAGTTGAGGTACCATCGAAATGTTGATCCCCTTGATACTGCTGACCATGTACTGCATAGCACACCATACCATGCCACGAATCCATCCGGGTCTCCTTGAAGCAAAGCCTGGATTGCCAACCTGGGTTGGCTGTTGAATGCGATGGGTAAGGGTTCATATGGTCTGGTAAATTTAAACAAGTGACCTGGAACACCCTTTTTTGATCAAAAAACGGGGTTTCCAGGTCACTTGTTTCAAGGGAGGTTAAAGCCAATATGGCCCCATACTGGCATCCCATGCGCCCATATCATGTATGCATGCATGTAGTTTTCACTATTACGCTAAGGAGCACAAAGCCTGAAGCACTGTTAATGTCAAAGACACTACCTTCCCCCAAGGCATATCCAGCAGCTTCATGGTCTTTGATATCGATGCATGTTGCACGGTATCCAGCACCCGATACACATTTTGTTGCCATACGAGACCCAGAGAAGAGTTCAATGAACTGGAAATCCTGAGCCCGAGGATCGGAATGGACAGATTATAGTTTAATCTTATAGTTTGGATTCCATCAAGTTTCAAGTTTCTGAATTTGCAAGATTCATATGATTCATCTTTAAGGACCCCACGCCCACGCCAGAATCTCCAGGGATCCCATTCCAGATGACCAATAAGGTCAAAAGAATAAATGCCTGCAAAGGACAAAAACATCAGTACTTGGTCATTATAACTTGAAAATCATACCATGAAATTTATGTTTCATTCTATGATTCATGCCTTGGGCAGGAATCGCTTCTTCATTTCATGGACCAAACGCGTCACATCCCGGCTGTCCCAGGCCCTCATGGCTCCCAGAGAAACGAGACGCCAATATTTGGAGCTGGATGGTGGCTGCATCGGAATGGCAAGATGGATTAAGTGTATCGAATGAATGGCAAGATGGATTAAATGGAAGTTTAAACTGGACATCGTTTTTTCTCTCGAAAACATGATTGTCCCCAAAGTTTCATTGAACATGACTGCTGATCACCCAGCCCAAGAAAATTGCACTCTGGACGGCCCACCCTTCTTGATTGGCAATCAGTTCAAATCTGCCAATATTTGCCAACACATCACCCAATGAAATAACAGGACAGTTCGACTTGGCTTCACAAAGCCCCGTTTCGCAATCCATTTCTTGCCTGCAAGAGGCATGCCAAGATCCTGGCGGAAGGACGATTGTGCGAGCGTGTGGGATCTTTGTTGCTGGGGAATGTTTCTCAGGGTCCACCATGTATGGAATGAACTTCTCATGATTTGCATTTCAAAAAACAATAAACGCTGGGCTGGGTTTCATTTTTCATCCATTGTTTGTGAAAAAATGTGACCACCATCCAGTCCTCAGCCAGCTGGTATAGCAGCAGCAGCAATCACATAACCTGTCCAAGGCGAGAATGACGATTGAAAGTGAATGAGCCCAGAATTGTTGGTGGTAATTTCACATCCTGTTCCGATTTTGTAAGACTTTGGTACGTATTCTTTTCATCTGGATAAATGGAACCCTGCCCAAATACAAAGTGGGAGATGGAAACTTTTTTCCCCAAAGCGCTGGCGAGACAAAGTCTTGCGGCGTTTAAGCCATATCCCCCAAAGATAGAATTGATAGAATTGTGTGCCACAAAGCGGACCATGCCAGCAGGCAATCACAGATCAAATGCTGATATGAACACAATGAAAAATGAGTTCATGCGTTCAGTAGCCATTGTAGCTGGAGGTTCACTGCGATAAACCATGTGTTTCGAAAACGGTGATGTGAAAGCCTTACATGCATGGGAACCCTACAGATATACTCTAAGATAAATGTCCGGCTTCTTTAGTCAACATCCTGAGCATCAGCATCCTCATTTTCGGGGCTGACTTCATCAGTGAATTCCTGGATATGTTTGTGCAACTCCTCCTTCAAATTGGGATCAGAGCTCTGGCCGGTAAGAACTGGCTTGTAGTACAGAAAATTCGACACAGCGTCCGCTTCATCAATGCCGTTGAGCATTTGACCAGCCTCAGATAAGTCAAGGGCTGCAGATTGTTAATTCAACAATTCAGGGTCATGGCTTACCACTTGTGGCCAATTACTTTTTCCAAGTGGGATTGCATTTATTGAATGGTTGATGGGACAAAGGAAAAGCATCTCCTGGGGTGCAATAAAGTAGCTATGGTTGCGACACTCTTGACTGCAAACATCAAATCCTCAAAGCGCACTGTGCAGTAGCAAACCTCCAGGACATGGCGTGGATCGGGACACCAACAATGGCAAAGGAGACTGGGTTGGCGGGTCTGTCCATGTGGGTAACCTACTTATGAAATGAATCATACATAATTCCCAACATTTTCAACCAGAACATCAGAAAGGTTTTAACGTTTTCAGCTACCAAGCCTGTTGGAGCTTGCCATTCTTAAGGATTAGGAATCCTACAGCTGAGCGCGACCAGTACACCATGATCTTGAACTGCCCTTCAAACTGTTGGTTCAAGTGCTCAACTACGGATTTAATCTCACCCGTGGTCTCATCGTGCTTGATGCGCTTTCGGCGGCATCCATCCTGGAGACATTTGGTAATAGACTTGTAGATCAGTTTATACTTAAGGATATGTAGCCATTATGTTGCTCATATGTGATATGTCATAACAAACATGCATGCTTAAGATGAAAGGCGAGTGGGCTGTCCTCTCCAGCTTTGGGGGCTGGCTCCGCACATGTGGACGACTGCTTTGCTTTTTTTGCCTTTGCTCCTTTGCCTGCATGTCCTGCCTGGTCCATTGCCTCCTCTTCACCCTGTGCCTTCTTTACATTCTTCGTTTTCTTCGTTTTGCATCCCTTGACCTTGCATCCCTTCTTGACTTTCTTCGTTTTGCCTGCCTCCTTGACATTGCGTTCATCCTTGCCCTTACCTTTGCTCATAGTGGTTGGGATTGCCGTTGTCTCACTGCTTGGATTCCTTGTCTTTGCTGCTGATGGTGTGGCCTTATCCTTCTGGGTGATCTTACCATCTTCTGGTTCATTGCTTACCATGCGCACCTGTGACTTCATCCTGCGAAGTCTCTTACCTATGGTTTTTGGACTGTTGCTGGATTGCTCCTTGTTTGCTTCAGGTTCTGCCTTTGCTGCCTTTCCTGCCTTAGCTGCCTTTCGTGCCTTTGCTGGCTTTTCTGCCTTGGCTGCCTTTCCTGCCTTTCCCTTAGGCTTCCTTCCTTTCCTCGTAGAGTTTTCCTCTTTCTTTTCATCCTTCAACCGCTGTTGCTTCAAGCGATCCACAACCTGAGCGCACAGAGCAGCTGAGAACCCACATATTGAACTTTTCCCCTGAAAAAAACATCTAAAACAGAAACACTTGAAGTTCGGTTGAAGTGGTAGAGACATCAACCTATATCCGGTTCAAGGAACAGGAATGCGCTCACCTTCATCACCATTGCCAGTAGTAGGATCATTGATTTTGGGGCCTTCATCCTCACCCTGAGTGGCTTCGGGGGGGCACCAAGCTTCATCCACCCCAGCATCGGGCACAGCATCGGGAGCGTAGTACTGAGTTTCATCCGGCACCATCGGGAGAGTCTCATCAAAGTCCATTGCTGGCACAGAAGTGCTGGCTTCCAACCTGGGAAAGAGATGGGTTCACAGGTTTGATATTAATTTTTAAAGGTTCCAGGGGAATACATCTATCCTAAGGTTCCAGGGGAATACATCTATACCTCTTAAGATTGCTGTTGATCAACTTGGATGGCCATATGAACAATGTTTTCATAAAGACGGAAACTGGTCGATGGGTTACCAGTGGTAGAAACTCGTTGACAGTGTCCCATCCCCTCGACGAGTCACCCACACCATTGGTGTTTGGTCGAATATCGAGTGGGGCACTACACTGGAGGACCATCTGCGCGTTCTACAGTCGGGTCCCCTGCGCATTGACCACCCCACTCCTGTGTAGTGTGATGATTTCCTCCCCGTCGCACCACTATCCTCCGGCCCCCAGCCCAGCCTTCCCCCTTTTCCTGTACTTCCACGCTCTTGCTCGTTACTACCCCCCTGGACTTTCATTACTCTGTGTAGTTTAAAAACCTTATTTGCGGTATGTACTCCCCCCCAGTACTGTTGGAATTCTGACCTTTGAGTTCAGCAATCCTGGCCTTGGCCTCCATGATTTTTTTGTGCAATCCAAACACACATTCCTGCTCATCAACAGGAAGGGCTTCTGGAACCCACATATCATTCTCAAGCAAACCCGAGTTCCCACCCACAGATTCAGCCAGAGCTGGCACAACCGGGGTTGTAGTAGGTGAAGGCATTGGCACCTGACGAACCCGATCACGTAGATCACACTCCTTAGATTCGCCCTTCTCATCCTCGCTGTCGTCAGGAGCTGACTTGTCCGCGGGGAGGTCTAAATAGAGTTCCTGAGAGGCGGAGTTGCGCGGCCAAGGCCGGTGGGAATTGATAGCAAACACTCCAACATATTGCAACAACTGTATACATGCATGTAATGTAGGGTTCCAAATATATTGAAATGATTCCCATAAAATCTATATATCAACCTCAGCCTGCAGTCAAATTCATTGGTTTCACCGGTTTCCCCTTTACCATTTGAAAGTGTGCTGGCCCGATGAACCATGGACAATGTGCCGGGTGCAAAAAAGGCTCCAACTCGCCAAAGTGGGTCAAGAGCTCTCTGAAGTCTGCGTCCTCCAGGGGTAGCTATGGGGCATATATGATCCAAGGGATCTGAACCATATTGTGGATGGAAGAAATCTTGCACCGGATGATAGATGGTTTATCCAATATAGTCCCATTGCAGTTATAGTTATAAGTGTTACCACTATACATGGGCACGAAGCGGTGCAGGTGCAGGATTTCTTCCATCCATCATATGCAAATTGGAATGGAAGAAAATACATACTGTGGTTCCGGGAAAGACCTGGAAATTATGATCTGATTTGAACTGCATGATTGATAATCACATAAAAAAATGGAAACATGCATGAAGAAAGGAACCCTTGTCCCGTGGCATGTGAGGACGAATGTACTTGGCTCGCACATATGACACCAGCTTCTTAATGCTAATCACCGACAAATGAACCGGCACTTCCAACTCTTCAGGGATTGGAGGAAGGTTGTGGGCATCAAATCCCTGCTTGGTAGACAGCAGCTGGAGAATCCAAACTTGGTCTTGAATCGTCCCCATATCAGGTGTCTTGATCAGGTGGTGGTATCGCATATTCTCCATGATTGGGATCAAGACTTCTCTGTTCCACAAGGCATGACGTACATCTTTGGATGCAAGGGGCTGGGTATTGTTGGTTACAACAATGGCACCAATGCCGCCCTCTTTCACCCTCTCTTGGATGGAAGGCTCCATCCACCAATGCTTAGCAACACCATAAAGGTTCGCCATAGCAAGGCAGCAAAACGTTTTTTTTTTTTGAGCCGGTTTGCTCTGAAGGGAACGCCCAAAAGCTTCCAGCAAAAGCCAACTGTACTTGCAAGATAGAATTCATGGCAAGAAATCAAATCAAACTTATTTCGTTTTTCGATGCCCCCCCCCACGTAATCAGAGCGGGCCTCAACGTGCTCAGCAGCGATGAATCATCCCAATCAGGACGCATGGTTTCTATGCACATATTTCAAGAGACCCTGTTGGGAATCTATAATATATAGTCTATGCCACATAATATATTCTATGGCACCCATCATATATTTCTTCCATTCTCGATTTGGGGTGCATGGTCACATGCATCTTCCCCTTTTTTATTTCACATCATTCACATCCATACTGTGAGCCTTGGATGCAAGGATCGGGCGCACCTCCAATAGCAATATCGTGAATTGACCAAATTATCTGGTCATTACGGGTAAAATTGTTCATTGATCATTAAAAGGTGTATTCGACCAGATTTTCCCATAATGAACAAAAAATTTTGTTCAAACGGCTTTCCAGGTAGCTATAGGTATATCATGGTATATCTACCATAAACCCAAGTTATTGGACTTATAAACCAACTTAGCTAACTATGGGGCACCATATGCTGCTGCCGCAATATATACCAACATTTTGCCCAACATAAGTCACCCAGTTTTGTAGGTAAATATACCAGCACCATGGAGCATATGGGTATGGTTTTCCTATGGTTAACTATGGTTAACTATTGTTTATGGATGTATAACGAACTAGTTTATGGGGGTTATAAGTTATAATCTGGTTGGTGGTATACCTACCCCCCTGAAAAATATGAAAGTCAGTTGGGATGATTCTTCCCAATATATGGAAAAACAACATGTTTTTCTTTGACTCCCCGCCAACGTCAGCTTGCTGAGGAAGTTCGAAACCACCAACCATATATATTATAAGTTACAGGATGGGGCCCCCAGTCGATAGCGTTCAGTTGCCTGATAAGTGGCTGAAATCTATGGTTTATGTAGATATAACTATAGAAATGCCATAGATAACTATTGTTTTTTTCTGGGGTTTAGAAACCAACTTATAACTGGGTAGATATATAACTGGGTAGATATAACTATAGCTAATGGGGGTTATATCATGGTTCATAAACCAACGTTCACATCCCTGGGCGTACGCCGGGGCGGGGCCATGCCAGCCATCAAATCTTCAAGGGCCTGGCGACACTGGAGACGGGGTGACCCCAGTTGCGGCCGCACGTTTGTTGCGATTGATGTAGGAAAACCATGGGAAAACCTCAGGAAAAACCTTGATTTTTTAGGAAAACCATAGGGAAACAAACAATGGGAAACCACGGAAAACCATACGAAAACCCTGGAAACCCATAGGAAAACCATGGGAAAACCAAAGGAAAACAATAGGAACATGTGGATTTAATGGGCTTAAAAGCTGATTATGGCCCAACTAACAGTTGTGGAAATGAAGTTATAACTCCTCCTACTAAGGTGACAAATATCAATTCAATGAGGTGAGTTAGCTGGTTATAACTGTCAGGAGGCATAAGTGGTTTCGGAAATAAGTTAAGCAACGTTAAGCTATGTGTATATATAAATATACCTGGAAAGCCGTTTGAACAAAATTTTTTGTTCATTATGGGAAAATCTGGTCGAATACACCTTTTAATGATCAATGAACAATTTTACCCGTAATGACCAGATAATTTGGTCAATTCACGATATTGCTATTGGAGGTGCGCCCGATCCTTGCATCCAAGGCTCACAGTATGGATGTGAATGATGTGAAATAAAAAAGGGGAAGATGCATGTGACCATGCACCCCAAATCGAGAATGGAAGAAATATATGATGGGTGCCATAGAATATATTATGTGGCATAGACTATATATTATAGATTCCCAACAGGGTCTCTTGAAATATGTGCATAGAAACCATGCGTCCTGATTGGGATGATTGCATCGCTGCTGAGCACGTTGAGGCCCGCTCTGATTACGTGGGGGGGGGGCATCGAAAAACGAAATAAGTTTGATTTGATTTCTTGCCATGAATTCTATCTTGCAAGTACAGTTGGCTTTTGCTGGAAGCTTTTGGGCGTTCCCTTCAGAGCAAACCGGCTCAAAAAAAAAAAACGTTTTGCTGCCTTGCTATGGCGAACCTTTATGGTGTTGCTAAGCATTGGGGGATGGAGCCTTCCATCCAAGAGAGGGTGAAAGAGGGCGGCATTGGTGCCATTGTTGTAACCAACAATACCCAGCCCCTTGCATCCAAAGATGTACGTCATGCCTTGTGGAACAGAGAAGTCTTGATCCCAATCATGGAGAATATGCGATACCACCACCTGATCAAGACACCTGATATGGGGACGATTCAAGACCAAGTTTGGATTCTCCAGCTGCTGTCTACCAAGCAGGGATTTGATGCCCACAACCTTCCTCCAATCCCTGAAGAGTTGGAAGTGCCGGTTCATTTGTCGGTGATTAGCATTAAGAAGCTGGTGTCATATGTGCGAGCCAAGTACATTCGTCCTCACATGCCACGGGACAAGGGTTCCTTTCTTCATGCATGTTTCCATTTTTTTATGTGATTATCAATCATGCACTTCAAATCAGATCATAATTTCCAGGTCTTTCCCGGAACCACAGTATGTATTTTCTTCCATTCCAATTTGCATATGATGGATGGAAGAAATCCTGCACCTGCACCGCTTCGTGCCCATGTATAGTGGTAACACTTATAACTATAACTGCAATGGGACTATATTGGATAAACCATCTATCATCCGGTGCAAGATTTCTTCCATCCACAATATGGTTCAGATCCCTTGGATCATAAATGCCCCATAGCTACCCCTGGAGGACGCAGACTTCAGAGAGCTCTTGACCCACTTTGGCGAGTTGGAGCCTTTTTTGCACCCGGCACATTGTCCATGGTTCATCGGGCCAGCACACTTTCAAATGGTAAAGGTGAAACCGGTGAAACCAATGAATTTGACTGCAGGCTGAGGTTGATATATAGATTTTATGGGAATCATTTCAATATATTTGGAACCCTACATTACATGCATGTATACAGTTGTTGCAATATGTTGGAGTGTTTGCTATCAATTCCCACCGGCCTTGGCCGCGCAACTCCGCCTCTCAGGAACTCTATTTAGACCTCCCCGCGGACAAGTCAGCTCCTGACGACAGCGAGGATGAGAAGGGCGAATCTAAGGAGTGTGATCTACGTGATCGGGTTCGTCAGGTGCCAATTCCTTCACCTACTACAACCCCGGTTGTGCCAGCTCTGGCTGAATCTGTGGGTGGGAACTCGGGTTTGCTTGAGAATGATATGTGGGTTCCAGAAGCCCTTCCTGTTGATGAGCAGGAATGTGTGTTTGGATTGCACAAAAAAATCATGGAGGCCAAGGCCAGGATTGCTGAACTCAAAGGTCAGAATTCCAACAGTACTGGTACTCCCATGGTTTCTCCGAGTGATCCAGTTCCAGAGATAGCGTCACCAGTGAATTCGACTTCATCAAGGGTTGCTGAAATTAGATCCCGGATGGAAAAGTTGCAGTCAGATTTGAAGTTTCTTGTCAGTACCATCGACCAGTTTCCGTCTTTATGAAAACATTGTTCATATGGCCATCCAAGTTGATCAACAGCAATCTTAAGAGGTATAGATGTATTCCCCTGGAACCTTAGGATAGATGTATTCCCCTGGAACCTTTAAAAATTAATATCAACCCTGTGAACCCATCTCTTTCCCAGGTTGGAAGCCAGCACTTCTGTGCCAGCAATGGACTTTGATGAGACTCTCCCGATGGTGCCGGATGAAACTCAGTACTACGCTCCCGATGCTGTGCCCGATGCTGTGCCCGATGCTGGGGTGGATGAAGCTTGGTGCCCCCCCGAAGCCACTCAGGGTGAGGATGAAGGCCCCAAAATCAATGATCCTACTACTGGCAATGGTGATGAAGGTGAGCGCATTCCTGTTCCTTGAACCGGATATAGGTTGATGTCTCTTCCACTTCAACCGAACTTCAAGTGTTTCTGTTTTAGATGTTTTTTTTTTCAGGGGAAAAGTTCAATATGTGGGTTCTCAGCTGCTCTGTGCGCTCAGGTTGTGGATCGCTTGAAGCAACAGCGGTTGAAGGATGAAAAGAAAGAGGAAAACTCTACGAGGAAAGGAAGGAAGCCTAAGGGAAAGGCAGGAAAGGCAGCCAAGGCAGAAAAGCCAGCAAAGGCACGAAAGGCAGCTAAGGCAGGAAAGGCAGCAAAGGCAGAACCTGAAGCAAACAAGGAGCAATCCAGCAACAGTCCAAAAACCATAGGTAAGAGACTTCGCAGGATGAAGTCACAGGTGCGCATGGTAAGCAATGAACCAGAAGATGGTAAGATCACCCAGAAGGATAAGGCCACACCATCAGCAGCAAAGACAAGGAATCCAAGCAGTGAGACAACGGCAATCCCAACCACTATGAGCAAAGGGAAGGGCAAGGATGAACGCAATGTCAAGGAGGCAGGCAAAACGAAGAAAGTCAAGAAGGGATGCAAGGTCAAGGGATGCAAAACGAAGAAAACGAAGAATGTAAAGAAGGCACAGGGTGAAGAGGAGGCAATGGACCAGGCAGGACATGCAGGCAAAGGAGCAAAGGCAAAAAAAGCAAAGCAGTCGTCCACATGTGCGGAGCCAGCCCCCAAAGCTGGAGAGGACAGTCCACTCGCCTTTCATCTTAAGCATGCATGTTTGTTATGACATATCACATATGAGCAACATAATGGCTACATATCCTTAAGTATAAACTGATCTACAAGTCTATTACCAAATGTCTCCAGGATGGATGCCGCCGAAAGCGCATCAAGCACGATGAGACCACGGGTGAGATTAAATCCGTAGTTGAGCACTTGAACCAACAGTTTGAAGGGCAGTTCAAGATCATGGTGTACTGGTCGCGCTCAGCTGTAGGATTCCTAATCCTTAAGAATGGCAAGCTCCAACAGGCTTGGTAGCTGAAAACGTTAAAACCTTTCTGATGTTCAAATTATTTGATGTTCTGGTTGAAAATGTTGGGAATTATGTATGATTCATTTCATAAGTAGGTTACCCACATGGACAGACCCGCCAACCCAGTCTCCTTTGCCATTGTTGGTGTCCCGATCCACGCCATGTCCTGGAGGTTTGCTACTGCACAGTGCGCTTTGAGGATTTGATGTTTGCAGTCAAGAGTGTCGCAACCATAGCTACTTTATTGCACCCCAGGAGATGCTTTTCCTTTGTCCCATCAACCATTCAATAAATGCAATCCCACTTGGAAAAAGTAATTGACCACAAGTGGTAAGCCATGACCCTGAATTGTTGAATTAACAATCTGCAGCCCTTGACTTATCTGAGGCTGGTCAAATGCTCAACGGCATTGATGAAGCGGACGCTGTGTCGAATTTTCTGTACTACAAGCCAGTTCTTACCGGCCAGAGCTCTGATCCCAATTTGAAGGAGGAGTTGCACAAACATATCAAGGAATTCACTGATGAAGTCAGCCCCGAAAATGAGGATGCTGATGCTCAGGATGTTGACTAAAGAAACCGGACATTTATCTTAGAGTATATCTGTAGGGTTCCCATGCATGTAAGGCTTTCACATCACCGTTTTCGAAACACATGGTTTATCGCAGTGAACCTCCAGCTACAATGACTACTGAACGCATGAACTCATTTTTCATTGTGTTCATATCAGCATTTGATCTGTGATTGCCTGCTGGCATGGTCCGCTTTGTGGCACACAATTCTATCTTTGGGGGATATGGCTTAAACGCCGCAAGACTTTGTCTCGCCAGCGCTTTGGGGAAAAAAGTTTCCATCTCCCACTTTGTATTTGGGCAGGGTTCCATTTATCCAGATGAAAAGAATACGTACCAAAGTCTTACAAAATCGGAACAGGATGTGAAATTACCACCAACAATTCTGGGTTCATTCACTTTCAATCGTCATTCTCGCCTTGGACAGGTTATGTGATTGCTGCTGCTGCTATACCAGCTGGCTGAGGACTGGATGGTGGTCACATTTTTTCACAAACAATGGATGAAAAATGAAACCCAGCCCAGCGTTTATTGTTTTTTGAAATGCAAATCATGAGAAGTTCATTCCATACATGGTGGACCCTGAGAAACATTCCCCAGCAACAAAGATCCCACACGCTCGCACAATCGTCCTTCCGCCAGGATCTTGGCATGCCTCTCGCAGGCAAGAAATGGATTGCGAAACGGGGCTTTGTGAAGCCAA
Organism: Cladocopium goreaui; assembly: GCA_947184155.2. Taxonomy (NCBI): domain Eukaryota; class Dinophyceae; order Suessiales; family Symbiodiniaceae; genus Cladocopium; species Cladocopium goreaui. Next base: position 393,379 of record CAMXCT020003301.1, read on the forward strand.
GTCGAACTGTCCTGTTATTTCATTGGGTGATGTGTTGGCAAATATTGGCAGATTTGAACTGATTGCCAATCAAGAAGGGTGGGCCGTCCAGAGTGCAATTTTCTTGGGCTGGGTGATCAGCAGTCATGTTCAATGAAACTTTGGGGACAATCATGTTTTCGAGAGAAAAAAACGATGTCCAGTTTAAACTTCCATTTAATCCATCTTGCCATTCATTCGATACACTTAATCCATCTTGCCATTCCGATGCAGCCACCATCCAGCTCCAAATATTGGCGCCTCGTTTCTCTGGGAGCCATGAGGGCCTGGGACAGCCGGGATGTGACGCGTTTGGTCCATGAAATGAAGAAGCGATTCCTGCCCAAGGCATGAATCATAGAATGAAACATAAATTTCATGGTATGATTTTCAAGTTATAATGACCAAGTACTGATGTTTTTGTCCTTTGCAGGCATTTATTCTTTTGACCTTATTGGTCATCTGGAATGGGATCCCTGGAGATTCTGGCGTGGGCGTGGGGTCCTTAAAGATGAATCATATGAATCTTGCAAATTCAGAAACTTGAAACTTGATGGAATCCAAACTATAAGATTAAACTATAATCTGTCCATTCCGATCCTCGGGCTCAGGATTTCCAGTTCATTGAACTCTTCTCTGGGTCTCGTATGGCAACAAAATGTGTATCGGGTGCTGGATACCGTGCAACATGCATCGATATCAAAGACCATGAAGCTGCTGGATATGCCTTGGGGGAAGGTAGTGTCTTTGACATTAACAGTGCTTCAGGCTTTGTGCTCCTTAGCGTAATAGTGAAAACTACATGCATGCATACATGATATGGGCGCATGGGATGCCAGTATGGGGCCATATTGGCTTTAACCTCCCTTGAAACAAGTGACCTGGAAACCCCGTTTTTTGATCAAAAACGGGTGTTCCAGGTCACTTGTTTAAATTTACCAGACCATATGAACCCTTACCCATCGCATTCAACAGCCAACCCAGGTTGGCAATCCAGGCTTTGCTTCAAGGAGACCCGGATGGATTCGTGGCATGGTATGGTGTGCTATGCAGTACATGGTCAGCAGTATCAAGGGGATCAACATTTCGATGGTACCTCAACTCCTTGGGATATGAAGATCGGGAATGTGTGGCACAAGGAAATTTGATGGTAGCAAGGTTCGGATGTTAAACAAAACATGTTCATGCAAAGGCTTTCATGTTTCCCATCAAGTACAATTAAGACCAATGCAACAAACCCATGAAGGTGCTCACTGCTGATGGCGCTGACTGTGTGCTTGGGTGGTGTTTTCATTTGTGAGCAACCTCGGCAAAGCTTGCTCTATCGACATCCTCGATTCCGTTGGCTAACTACTATTTGTACGGCCCCCCGATTTGAATATAAATGATTTCATTGGTGAATGTCTATTTTGGATTATCTTCCATGGATCTTACAACTCTGGATCTCTGAACCAAGGTTTTCCGAAGCTGTTGGTGGATGCGTTTATTCAAATCTGATTCTCCAAAGCGACATGTGGCATACTCCAATTCCCCATGGGTCGAACGCTTCAACTTGGGTCGGCTTACTGGATGGAAACCCAGTGACAACAAGAAGAAGAACACTGCTGTTTATGTGGATCCTATTTCCGGAAAAAGGAAATGGCATGGAACCAAAAATCTAAAGGGTACAGAGCCTTTACCTCAGTTGTTTTTACTGTCAACTACTGGTTTTGTTGCACCCCATCATTAACGTCCATTTGACCTGTAGCCTGGTAAATCAGGTGCTACCCGCTCCGCTTTGGGATGAAGATCGTAGAGATCTTTCCTCGCCTCTTGAAAGACTGCAAGCCAGTTGAGTGCCCACCTGATGCCAATGGAGCGACTATTTTTGAGTCAATGGAATACGGGGATATGTGTTCCGATGCGGATATTAGGACCTGTATTTTGTACATAAGAGGATCGTACAGCCTCCAAATTCCACCAAGTTGGCGAAAACTCTTGCCAACACATATTTGAGAAGCATTTTATGGGAACCCCGACGGATCCAATCAAAAAAAATACACATTTTGAACAATATCGATTTGATCAAAAAAACAATCAAATATGGCCATATATGGGCATATACTCCAGTATTTGGGTGTATTGAAAAAACCGTACCCGTACTGAAACCGTAATTTATTGGGTTTTTATTGGAAAAAAACCATAGCGAAATGTTGAAAAAATACCATATATGGGCTGTTTTCCAGGGGTTCTCGCTAGATGCCTTTTGCAGCGAACTTAGCTGCTTCTGGAAATGGGTATCGGCCAAAGCATGGTCCATAGACATTCAACATCTCAAGTTTCACACTTGTGAGACGTTTCAGCTACGTGTGTGAGAGATTGTCTTTGGAAAATGTGAGTATATATCGATTCAACAAGTGTGCTGTTCAATGCATGATGTGTTCACATGATACCCATCACTCATGAGATCAGTAATTACTTTCCCCTCAGCCATTTTGTGAACCAATCGGCTTGGCGTGCTGGGTGAATGGAGCCTTTGCTCTCTCGTGCGTGGAGCTGCGCATCCTTGGGTGCTGGTCAGAATCATCTCATGGCAGTTAAGAAGGAAGGGATGACCCGCCAGAAACAAATGGAAATGGAGTTAAAGGCCAGGGTGAAGGTTTAAGTTCAATGGTTTGAAATGTTAATGTTCAAAGAGCCATAAGTATAATCTTTCCCTCAGCGATTTCAATGGTCACCTGTCAGGCATTGCAGGATGAACTTCTGATGCTAGAGAACCCACCTCCTATGATGGATGCTAAGGCCGGACTTATATTCAAAAGGTGTTGGGTATACTATATACCATATGGCAGATTTGTTTTTATTTAAAAAAAAAAAACACCAAACCCCTTGTTGGCCTGTGCCAGGACTTGACACCGTCTGCTGCACCACCTGCTCCTACTTTGGAGGACACAAACCATTGCAATCATTGCATACTGTAAGCAAACCCATTAAGAAACATCAGAGATTGAGATTTGTGAGGATCTTTTTTAGGTGATAGGTTTGCAATTGGTAACCTATAATGATATCTGAACCTGTGTCCTCTGTCCCTTGTGCCTGTGTGATGTAGGAAGCCAAGCCTGGCAAAGAAGCTTCTGCGGCACATGCCGACCCCGAGCATGAGCGGGCTGGGAACCTAAAGTTGTGGGAACATGAAATTTTCGACAAACTACTATTTATCCATCTCTTATATTCTCTTATGATGGATGTTATTGATCATATATGATCATATAATATGTGCTGCAATGCGTTAGGCACTGGAAGAAAAGCAAAAGCTTCTTGAGGAGATTGAAGTTCTAAGGAGGCAGAAATCTAGACTCTCGAATTCAACCGTGGGTTCAACACCTTCCCCACGGCCGTCTGCACCTACTCCCAAGCCTAGCCCTCCTACCCCCACTCCCTCAGTGGCTCCATCCCATGCTGCTGAACGTGCCCCGGACTCTGATGAGGATGGTGAGGCCAGGTTTTCAGGGAATGGGGACCGGGGTTATGGGTTTGGGGTTTGAAATCATGTGTCATAACATTCTTGTTGAGATATTTCCATCAATCATTGCCAAACACCTTGAACGAGATGCATGTTGGGAATTAGCCATCAAGTGTTACCACCAGCTGTCTCTTGTGAAGGACTCCGGCGAGAAGATCACCCGAGATGACAGGGGACGTTTGCTGTTGAACGGCAAACTCATGAGTGATGCTGCGGTTGAACAACGTCTCCGCTGGTGCACCAAGAAGAAGAATGGAGGTCTAAAGTGTTCCCAGGATGTTTATGAGCGATATCATAATCAGGGGCCTGACGCCCGACTGGAGCTTATCCAAATCTTCAAAGATGCGTTTTTGAACAAGGAGCCATTGCAACAATTGCATCTTAGAACCATCTTGAAGTTAAAAGTATAGCCTATAGAGTCTACATGTTACCAACAAACTCCCACTCCATGTCTCCTTGCTCCCATGTGAGCTGCCTGCAGGACCAGTGCCAGAGTTCCGTCCGTAAGCTTGTAGTGGAGGAGACCGGGAAGACCTTGAAAGTGCAAGCTGGATGGTACACAGAGCGTCAGATGAAAGACACCTTGAAAATGCCAAAGTGGCTAGCCTAAGATTCATGTGGTCTTGAGATTTAAAACTTATGAGTTGGATTGCAAATGGGTGAAATCTATTATGATGTAGCCCTGAAAAGAATGTCATCATTGAATCACCCCTGAGGTGCGAGATTGACGCAGTGACCGCTTACACAGCTGACCGACCAAAGCTTCGAAGGCTATGGATGTTTCAATATGATTTCAACTTACTGCATCTTAAGTTATCATAGCCCGATTACCGGAAAATCATGGCAGGAAATGGAAGTATAATCCCAAGATCGAACAGCACTACATCGAAGTGGATGAGTCCGGGGAGTTGACAAAGCGATATACCCAAACCAAAGAGGAGGAGGAAATCTGTGGTTCTGCCAGGCCCGTTGAGTTCAGGACCCTGTCCCTGGAGGACCCCGCGGCCATGGATCGAGGAGCTGAGGAAGAGGCTGCCGCTGACCCTCCAGGAAGTGAGCCCAGGCCACCTAATGCGGATGTGGAGAAGCAGGACTGACCGTTTATCGTAGGGGGAACCCTTGTCATGCAAGTATATTTACATTTTTTGTCTATCAATCGATGACCCAGAGCAGGAAACACATGTGCTGTTGACCAAGTCCATGGAAGCTCTGTTGGCAAAGTCGGCCAAGTTGCGAGACATCGAGTCAAAAGTTGAGAACCCCAGGCCACTTTAGTATTGGTAGGATTGGCGTTCAATGATCACACAATCAAATTTGAATCAACAGTATTTGTTTTCATGAGTGACCTTTGCATCATCTCATTTAAAGCCATACCCTAAGTGTGAAGTCGATCCTCAAGACTGCCTATGAAGCCATGGACACTCACTATGATGCATTGGCTACAAGCCTGGCTCGCTACCGTGCAGTGAAGACAAAACCGTCTGATACGTTTCTTTGGCACAATCATGTTGAATCTATTGTTATAAAATGGTATATAGCAAAAACATTACTGACATTCCATCAGCCCCGGCACTTTGAGGTTGGCTCAGAACATTGACAAGCAATTGGAATACGCAGAAGTCTTGTGCCTTGATTTAAAACCACTCTGAACAACTGGATTTCTATGGGTGGTGGAACCATGGGGTTTATGTTTTTTGCCGTCCCAGGGGAAGCAAGGCTACACGTGCAGAAGTCCAAGCCCAGCATTCGCCCCAGAAAATTCTGGTGAGAACAGTGTGAACATACATGTGCATATGTATATTCATTCATATTATATCATATATATTTGAAGTAGAATCGATCTTATAAAGTCTGATACACATATCACGGTATATCACCACATGGTCATACCTAAGGCCGGCTTTGAAATCTGCCCGGACCAAGCGCAAGTCTGAGAACGACGATACCAATTCTGAGTTGCCAGCACCAAAGGTGCCAAAGTCGAAGGCAAAGAGCAAGGCGAAAGCCAAGTCTGCCAAGTAAAGGCAAACTTCATGAAATGGGGTTTTGCAATTCTGAAATGATTTGCTTTGGATCGATCTCACAGCCCTTTCAAGCGTGTGGTTGCATTGGAGTCAACCCTGAACATGCTCACCTGGGCCTAGCGTGAATTCCATGAAAAAAAATCGTCCACGGGTAGTGCAACAAATCTTATCCATGCAGTGCAGCATGCCCAGAAAGACCCATCCCTGGCCTTCCCACTGTTTCTGTAGATCCCATTGCCATCGCATCAGCACCTTGGCCATGCCAGGTGTTGTTGGACCAATGGGAAAGCATGCAGCATCGTGCATTGCAAATGGTGCCGGGGACCCAAGAGGGAAAGGGTGAAAAAAAAAAAACTATATCAAACTATGAATTATATTTGGATACTTTGGACAAGCCACCATTCTGGAGATTTGGCCCAAAAGACAAACAAAAAATCAGAATAGTTTAGTCGTCAGCTCCCCATGGATACTCGAGCCCGTGTAGTTGAGAAAAGGGAAAGAATTCTGGCCTCATTGAAGGCTTCATTTGAAGCTTTGGGTGTTCACGACCCAGACTTGCCCTGGGGGTTTGTGGCAGGACCCAAACGGCCTTTTGAAAAGCATGCCTTTGAAGCAAGGCAAAGACTCCGTGATTTGGAGCAACTACAGGTTCTGGATACGGTCATTAGCAATTGGAAATTCATCAACTTGGAAGTGAACCGTGATGAAACCGATCAAAATGTGAGCTGTGGCAGCTGAGTGGGCTTTTTTCAATTGCCAATTCGTTATGGCTAGGCCATGCAGTATGGCTTGCGCTGTTGTGCAAATTTGCTTAAATGTGCACGCTGTTGTTCCCACGTGGTGCTCCCATTGCCCTACGTGATGCTGAAAATTACATGACATACGCTAGCGATCCCTGGCAAAGAAAAAGGTCAAAAGCTCCTGCTTCAAAGTTTTTTTTTCTCACATGATCTCCTTCACCAGATCTCTTTCACATGAATCCTTTCACATGATCTCTTTCGCATGATCTTTTTCACATGACCTCTTTCGCATGATCTCTTTCACATGACCCTTTTCAGATCTCTAGCTTATTGTACCCCCAACGATTGGATTTTGATCGCCCAGGCCACCGCCAAGTCTGTAGCTGAGATGAGCAAGGCCGCAGTCGATCATTATGGATCTACAAGTTGCCCAATCACTTCCCGTCTTGCAAGTGTGCCAACTAAGAGAGCAGAAGACGAATGCCATAAACTGTGACGTAGCTGAAGCTGACTCCATATGATCCCATATAAAAATTACGGCAATTATTCTTTTTAGGGATGCTTTGGGTTGCATTTCAACTTGCACTTTTTAACTTTGAACCCTGCCCAACCAAGGTTTGAGAAGCACAACCTGGCGTTGAAGATTCCGGTTTCCTGGGTTGACTTGGATGGTGGTGATAGCTACCCTGTGCTCAGTATGCTTGACACCATTGACTACTTGGTTCAATCCAACAACTTGTCCAAGTTGTTTGGGGAACAACCCATGGAACAAGTGCAACCAATGTTGTTAGAGTTTTGGCGACGTTACAGCCTTGAATGGCCAGATTATGGAGTCTTTCGAGCTGCTGCTGAAAACAAGCTGTCGCTATCACGAACAATTCCAGTTTACATTCATGGTGATGAAGGTCGTGGATTCAAACGATCGGGTGTCATGATATTGAGCCTACAAGGGGCCATTGGTCGTGGCAGCAAACCTTTCCTCAAAAGACATCCAATTAGATCTCTTCGTCAACTCAAGATGGGTATCAACCTTCAAGGGAGCTCTTTCAACAGTCGAATGCTGTTTGTTGCAATGCCAAAGAAACATTACAAGGCGAAACCAGATTCTGGGACTATGATATTATTCATTTTCTATCCTCTTAGATTGCCTTTGGTTGTCCTTTCCTGTGACATTAATTTTAATCCCACTCAGCCCCCTATCCTTACTCAGGAGAATTTCCAGGCTGTACTCAACAAGATGATCAATGACCTCCTCAAACTTCAAGACATTGGGTTTACCTACGCAGGGGAAAGATGGAACATCGCTTGCTTAGGTGTGAAAGGGGATCTTCCGTTTTTGAGGACCGTTGGAGACCTGACGAGGCATTGGCAAAGGGCGCACAGGTCAGAGGAAAACAAATCTCCTCCTGGGGTTTGTTGGATGTGTTTGGCTGGCACAAAGCCAGGGGGGCCTTTTGAAGATTTCAACATAGATGCTCAATGGTCTGTGGTTGCTACAGTTGATCCTTGGGTTACACGACCTTCAGTGCTGCAATTGTTTCATTGTATCGATCGTCCCCATGACTATCTCAAGACTGATGTTTGGCACAACTACCATGGAGGAGCAGGTAAAACTTTCATAGCTTCAGTGCTGGCTGAATGTTTGCTTCTTTTGCCGGGGTCAAGGGAAGACAAAATTTCCCAGTTGGATGTTCTCCTACGTCAGTGGGCCAAACGGCCGGGTTGCAACCTTCCTCATTCAGGTCCATTTGTTGCGGAGAGAATTGGCCTTACAAGCTTCCAGGTCTTACCTGAAGGAGGTTGGTCAAAGTTTGCTGACACGCATATCTACCACAGGTTTGTGGAATGGTTCTTGACAGGGAGGATTAATCAATTCAATGAGGACGAGTATTTTTTGATGATTCTTGAAGCTGTCAAAGCGGCCAACGACACTTTTTCAATTCGTTACTCGTCTGGGTTGTGGCTGACGTCCAATGAAGCGCTTGCAGCTGGAAACAACGGAAGAAAGTGGTTACGTATCTATGCAAATCTTGCCTATAGGTGCTTCACTGAGCGAAAATCACGCTTCCCGATCTATGTTAAGTTTCACATGTTGGACCATCACTGGCGTCGTTTGGTATCTGGAGCCCAAAACAAATGGACACTGAACATCCTAGCGGAGTCAGTGCAGGCTGATGAGGAGTCTAGTTTGAATTTATTTGAATTTTGATATGTTGGTCGTTATGTGGTCCTATCCTAGTATGTGTCATCACTGTTGTATTTTCCGTTCCCTGGGGATGTCTCATTTCAGGACTTTGTGGGGAGATGCTGTCGCGTCAGCCGACGCATTTCCCCCAGGGCAATTGGATTGAGAGTACTTCAAAGGTATCTTGTGAAAACAAACAAAGCCATGGGAAACCATGGGAAACCACAGGAAAACAAAGGAAGAGAAGCTTCGCCGAGATGACGGCTGATTTGGCCCATGGTCAAAGCACAAAAAAGGGGGAGTGAAGCCTGTGTGGTGATTAAATCAACCCCCAAATTGGAAAACTGGTTATAACTGTCAGAAAAAAAAAATGGTTTCGGAAATAATTAAAAAAAAAACATTCATTTGGGTTCCTATGTATATATATATAAATAAATTAAAGCGTCATATAATCATATATTCATATGATTTAATTGTCTTGATCTTTGCTAAATTAAGGTAAATTATGGTAATTTCGTTAAAACAGCTCCAATACTTGTTGGCTTTATGGTCATGAAATAAGCATAGGGGTAATAGGCCAACATAAATTTGAGACCACCTTGCAGAATGACTGGGAAAATGGATGGTTCACAAGTTGTTTGGCGCGAAATCAACATGTTCATTTTTTTGCCGGGAGACTTGGGGTCTTACTTTGGGGTTCAATGGCAAAATGACCCCAATAAATGGTGAAATGGCTGTTACTGGGTAGTTTCAAGGAAACAATAATATACTAATGGGTGTTCCGCTGTAAGATCGCACCAAAAGATATTAAAACTAAATTTGAACTCATAATGCGATAGGGACTAGCATCCAACTCGAACGCAAATTTCATGGGTCAATGGGAATTGCTGTACCCTTTCAAAGACGGGTACCCCAATCCACATTCATATATCATCCAACTTTTGCAGGGGCCTACAGATGCCTACAGTATGCAGTGACAACTAGCTCCAGACAAAGGTGACAAAGGCTTTGCTGCCTTGCTTGAGACTATGGTGCCAGGTTTTACAAATGGAAGTTTCCTTAAATGGTGGTAGCCCAAAATAGATGGTATATTAAGAGAAAATCCTACTAACATGGATGATTTTTTGGGTAGTAGCCCTATTTCAGGAAACCTTTTAAAAATGGAGCCCCTTATTGCACTGTGGAAAACATTGTTGGCGCCTTCTGTTCCAGATCCAAGTCCTTTCTTCGCTGCTGGTCCTTCAAGCGTCGCTTCTCCTGGCGCGGCTGAGACATGGAAGAACAAGGCATAGTTTTGTTCAAAATCATACTGCAAATCGACTGGTTCATCATGATTTTCCCCAAATATGAATGGACTCTGATGAATCTATGGTGAAACTAGACCCCCGACAGTTGATGTTTCATCTTTATCTTTCCCACTAAAACTAGCATTTTGGGGTACCCCATTTTCAGACAGACCCAAATGTCCGGGACAGCAACTCACTCCAGGAAAAAAAATCATTGGGGATGGGATATGATTCAACCCATGGATACCCATGGATTACATGGAATATAGCATGATTTAACAAGGAAATCATGAAATTTTGGGATCTTTGGACGAAAGACGTACAGAGTGCTGTTCCAAAAAACTTTTGTTTTAAGGTAAAATGATCCCATCGAGCTGTATATGTTTCCCCATATATTAACAATTGTGGCGTTTGCCTGTTAGAGTGCAATTCACCTCTCACACTATATTATATATATATATATATGATATACCCTCTGGTGAACTAACATAGCAATGGAAAATCACCATTTTTAATGGGAAAATCCACTATAAATAGCCATTTTCCATTGCTATGTTAGTTCACCAGAGGGTACGTTTGAATGTTTGGCCAGGCCAAATCCCAATGTGTCCAGAAATTGGGATACATCTGGATCGTTTTGTTTTTGTGATTCACCGACCAGAAATTGCATCATTTGGGGATAGTAATGTGCCCCAATCCTAACCATGAAAACCAAAGTACACCATATCATCAGTGATGTTCCGCTGCGTATCCGCATGATAGTTAAACTTTAAAAACACCGATGTGTTTGTAGCTAAACATAGTTAAAACGTTAAACCCCAATTTACATTTCAAAAAAAACGTGTGGTAGTTAAAATTCAAAGCTGCAGTTTTTGTTGTTTTTTATGGTACAGTAAATCCCAATAGAAATAGCCTCCGAGAAATCAAACATGGCACAGAAAAACCATGGAAAACTATGGAAAATTTCTTGATATTCCCATGAAAAGCCCGTTGAGACTAGGATTCTCAATTGCCAAGTGACTGGTGACACCAGAGGGTATATTCATTGATATCACATGAGCAGTGTTTTTTTTTGGTGCTTAGGTCTTATAGACTAAGTTAGGGCACCATAGGGCACCTACGCAGGGTGTACGCGGGCCTACGCCGTGTGGAAGGGAGCCTACGTGGATGCACATGTCAAAAAACGTCTACGCGAGCGCCTACGCAAGTTTTTTGACCGCACATAGAGAAGCCAGTGGCTTGCAGTCCAGCCCACGCAATCTTGCTTACGCCTAAAAATCAACCAATGCATACGCGAAGTGCGACGCGAAGAGCCTATGCTGCTTACGCTGCACTGCAAAACACACATGATCAGCCTACGCAAAATATCATGCAGTCCAGTTGCCTTTATCTAGATTTCATGATCTCAAAAAAAACGATGCTCACATGAATATTCTGAATATCCCATTAATAGTTATATCCGGTATAAACCCAAGAGTCAACCAAGTTATTAGTTCATTAGTTTTATGATTACTTAATTATACATACAACATAAACCTTCAAGTTACGCTCTGGTAAACTAACATAACTATGGAAAATCACCATGTTTTTTTTAATGGATAAATCAACTATAAATGGTCATTTTCAGTAGCTATGTTAGTTTATCAGAGGGCATATTTACCATAAACAGCCATAAACTACATAAACCCCCTGCAACTCATCATCCCAAACATTCCCGCGCCGACCTCAGAGACTTTCATCCATTCCTCTGTCAGTTCACAGACTTCCTGCTGAAGTCTGGAAGTTTCGCACTCGGCGCATCCCCGTGACCCGCTTTGTCATGGGTATATACATCGCCAATCTTAGATAGCCTGCAAAAAATAAAAAAAATCTTTGCTGGACTAAAGGATTAAAAGTATCCATGTGAGATTGACCTAGTATAATGAGATATAAAGCGGATATATAAAGGGAATATGAATGGATATGATGGAATATGAACGGAATATCCATGGAATAGTAAAATATATTGGGATTTTAATGGAACAATCTGGAACAATAAGAAGAAACTAAATTACCAGAGGGTATCTAAGTTGATTCAAATCCGTTTTCTATAGGAAAATGGGATCTCGATGAGAATGTTTATCTTCACATGTTTTGAAGGTTACCCTCTGGTAGTTGAATACTTTGCGAACTGGAAAATCACCATGGTTATAGTAAGTAAATGATCCATAAATGTGTTAAATTGCCAGAAGGAAAATTGATTGATTCAATACCATGTTTGCTCTTCTCCAGTCGGCACTGTGGGCACCTCCTCCACGCGCACGGCCCTTGGGCATGGACACTTCTTCCCATAAGGTAAGCATCCGAGTAGCACCAGTAGAAGCCAGCCAAACCCTGGATGCCAGCCTGGCTTTGAAGATACAGGCAAGCAACTACATCTCCCACAGCCAACTCTTCCGATGTCGAAGGCTCACCCCCTCCTTGTCCGTCACCACAGCTCCACGCATCGATGTCCCCTTCTGAGTAGTCTCAATGGTTCCCAATTCGGTGATGGTGCCCACGCATGATGGTACATGTTTTTGTAACTATACAATCAACATCTACATAAACCAAACTATATCATACTATAGTTACCCTCTGATAAACATACAAAAACTATGGAGATCACCATTTTTTAATGGGTAAATCAACTATAAATGACCATGTTCAATAGCTATTATTGACATAACCAGAGGGTATATCTCCGAGCGAAGTTGCAAGCTGAAAACCGGGGAGTTCACCTGGCCGCCTGAAGCAATCCGCTAAAAGTCTAATTTCCAAGGCTACATATAAATATTGTATAAAGATTAATGTAACATTAATGTACCTAAATATTGTATAAAATTAATATACAGTACCAGTATCCTCCAACAGAAACCAAAAAAAAACTAAGGAAATGGATGAAAGGGACACCTGGAAACCGCCATGTTTTTTCCGATTCCTACAACTTGGGGATGGACCATGGGTTTCCAACACAGCATCACAAATAGAGCCTGGAAGTATATCATGATATACCACTAACACGGCTATTTCAATAGGACACATGATGATAACCGTGCATTTAGGGATATTTAGGGGTACCCTATTCTTGGACAAAACCAAATCAAAACGAATCTCTGGAGCCATACATTGTGGATTGGGTCCGCAAACGCCCATGCATATTGCGTCAACTAACTGGCTTATACATGCAGGATCGACATCAGAGGATTCATCATCAATCCTTTTTGCTTAGTACGGTAAGCCACAGTTAGCAACTGCATAAATTATATATTTCAGTTATGAGTAGGGCAAGTAGGATAAATAGGCTGAGTGCTTTTACACTCTGGTAGCTACGGAAACCATGGCCCATTTAGTTCACTGGTTTTCCTATTGTTTAATTGGTGATGTTTTATCCAGCGAAGGGCCTTTCAGGTGCTAGTTGCTGATGGTGTCATCATTTGGCGCGGCGTGGCTCGGAAATGCCCCAACTAAATGGAGGTTGAAGAAAGGAAAATCATAGGAACATCTCGAAAAAGTCGTCATGAGCCGCCACCGGTGAAAAAGAACCATCCTCCTTCAGCCGACGGCGAGTGCTATAGTAGCGCAAGGCGCGTTCTTTCGCCGCCCTCAGCCGAACGGGATACAGGTGTCCGGCAGGGTCAACAGTAGGTATATAGCTGTGGATCGATACAGGATGGGGCCCCATAGTTAGCTAAGTTGGTTTACAACTCTAATAACAAAAGTGTCTGTATGATACTTATAATTCTATTTAGATGGGCTTATTTCTCCAACTTACACCTTTTTTGCCACATCCTGTACCTATAAATAGCATTTTTAGGGGGATGAACATCCATAAATCATAATGATTTCCCAGGTATTTTGGATGTTTTCACTACAGTGCATCCCCTGGCAATTTGACCCATCTCCATATTCCAAATCAGCCATGGCTGATTGCACAGAAAAATATGGATACCCTCTGGTAAACTAACATAACTATGGAAAATCACCATTTTCAATGGGAACATCCACTATAAATGGTCATTTTCACACTAGCTATTTTGACATAACCAGGGGGTATTTGGAGGTTTCCTAAGTCATCAGAGTACCCCAGGGTATCATCCATTGAAATAGATCGGGATTTTCCATGAAGTAAATCATCCAGCTATTGGAGTACCCCCATGACCCAGGAAAGCCCCATTTTGGAGATGATGATTCGACAAAGCTCGTCATCAGAGGTGCCCGCCCTGTAAGAAGTAAAAAAAATTTAAGGTTTCACCCATCTAACTTAATCAAAGTAGTATAGTTCTATGGTGCTCTATGTATCTCTTCAAGTCCAGTTAGTCTGCTTGTAACATAAATATCATAAATCTATCGATTGCGGCCTCCACCTTTTATACTTATGCATATCCCCATGGCTTCCCATTAAACCATCTAAAAATGGGCCATGACCATAGTTAGTTGATGTCTAGAACTACACATTGTGTATTTGGCCGGTATAAACCCAATTATAAACAATCTCCAATATTACCATAAGGCCGCATTACCGATATAAACTAAATAGGTTGACCACAAAAGACCTTCACCCATTTATACCTTCACCCATTTATGGCAAACAACCCAAAAAATGTGAAAATTATTCAGGTGTCCAAACAAAGTTTACCACCGCAAGTTGCCCATGGTCGATGACAAAGCACTGGTCCAGATGTTCCCGACAACTTCGTTGTTCTTCCTCTCGTTGCTTCAACTCCTCTCATCTGCTGTGGCTTAGTTCACTCTACAAAGTGGTGCCCCAACACGAAGGTTTGTTTAACCAGTTGAAATCTATGGTTTACGGCTGTAACCATAGTCAGATGGGGTAATGTAAACCAAGATTTGACAGGGCCAAACTTGGCCGCCAGGGCCTCATGGTGTCACCATGAGTCAGTAGATTGCTGCACCGTCGAATGAAGCAGAATGTGTGTGGACATATACATACTATGTGTATGTGTCAGATATGGTTGGTGGTTTTGCCCCCACCCGCCAAAAAGCATAACGTTTGTTAGGGGATCACCATCTCAAATATGGTTGAACAATGTGAACTCACCAGCCACTAACCAAATATTATATATAATTAATTATAAATAAATATATATATATATACTGTGAAACCAGCATCCTGGCACCAAGCGCAAGAAAACATGAATGGAAGATGCAACCTGTCGCAGCTCAACGCACTCTTTGCAGAAGGCAAAACGCATATACCATGGGCCCAAAATTGGTGCCACAAATTTGGAAGCTGGGCTATATACTAATTTTAGTATTGTGGAACCCTTTTTTGGGTCCAGAATCTGGCCCCTGTTTTGGGGCCACAAAACACAAACAGGAGCAAGTCAATACGGGCAGCAAGTGTGCTACTGCCGACGCAAGCTGACAGCAGCACATACCCGTGATACTGTATGAACATATAGAGAGACATACACTAGGAACACATGGGACTACAACTACATATCATACATTACATCCCACCTCTCATTGAATCAGGTATGTCAGGTGCCTTTTCGACTCTTGGTTTGGCCAGCTCCCTGCACCATCATCCAGAAAAACTGGAACCCTCAATTTTTGGCGTCCCTCCAACAATTCCGCTTCAGAATTGCTAATCTACTCCATACTTTTGGTATGGAATATCAATTGGGCTATATTCTTTGCGTGAACCCTCTGGTGTCCTCAAACATGGGTGGAAAATTCATCAAGTGTTTATATGGGGATGGGTCAAAAGCCTGGTACCTAGTGAACCCCAAAATAGCTGGTAAATGGATGTTCATCCCACTAAAAATTGTATTAATAGGTATTTATCCATACCCATATCTATTTTCATAGGTAGTTAAATAATTACTTGGAGGGTCTAAGTAGTGATAAAAATGGTATGGGATCCTCACAATCCCCGGTTGAATCATGTTCCTGTTCTTGAGGAGTTTCCGAATCATAGTGTACATACCAGTAGTACCGCACAAGGCGGTGGCGGAAGTTTCAGAATAGGAAACCTATAGGAGACGTTGGTTGTTGTGAATCACGGATGGCAGAGCGAATCCACTGATTGACCGAAAGATGGTTGGAGTTGTGTTTGCTGGAGTGGTTGCAATGGTTGCAGTGGTCACCTCACCCACAACTGCTGGATGTAGTGTGATGTACTGCAACTGTAGTTGTAGTTGTAACGTAGTGGAGTTGTAGTTGTGGTGTAATGTAATTAGTGTAGTGTAGTTGCAGTCATATAGTTGTAGTTGTAGAAGTTGTAGTTGTAGTTGTTGTTGTAGTTGTTGTTGTAGTTGTTGTAGTTGTAGTTCTAGTTGTTGTTGTTAGTTGTTGTTGTTGTAGTTGTTGTTGTAGTTGTTATAGTTGTTATAGTTGTTATAGTTGTTATAGTTGTTATAGTTGTTATAGTTGTTATAGTTGTTATAGTTGTTATAGTTGTTATAGTTGTTATAGTTGTTATAGTTGTTATAGTTGTTGTAGTTGTAGTTGTTGTAGTTGTAGTTGTTGTAGTTGTAGTTGTAGTTGTTGTAGTTGTTGTAGTTGTAGTTGCTGTTGTTGTTGTTGTAGCTGTAGCTGTAGTTGTTGTGTGGTTGTAGTTGCTGTGTAGTTGTTGTAGTTGTAGTTGTTGTAGTTGTAGTTGTAGTTGTTGTGGTTGGTGTTGTTGTTGTTGTTGTTGTTGCTGTTGCTGTTGTCGTCGAAGTTAAGGTAGTTAAGTTAGTGAAGTTAGTTAAGTTAATCAGTGTCTACTTTTTCGACATCTTCACGTCAAAAAAAGCTCAAAACCCTCACTTTTTTACACTTTTGACTTCGAAATGTGCTTCGCGCCACAACGGCGTGCACTTTTTCGACACTTTTTCGACATCCGAACCTCCAAAAGTGGTCCGAGACCGTCAGTTTTTAACACTTTTGACTTCAAAATGTGCTTCGCGCCACAACGGCATGCACTTTTTCGACATCTCAGCTTCCAAAAGTGCTCCGAGAATGTGTTTTGTACATTTTGACTTCCAAATGTGCTTCGCGCCACAACGGCGTGCACTTTTTCGACATCGCAACTTCCAAAAGTGCTCCGAGAATGGTGTGTTTTGTACATTTTCACTTTGAAATGTACTTCGCGCCACAACGGCGTGCACTTTTTCGACATCGCAACTTCCAAAAGTTGTCCGCTCCTCTAGTGTTTTGTCCATTTTGACTTGGAAATGTGCTTCGCGCCACAACGGCGTGCACTTTTTCATGTCTCATCTGGCCAGCTGGCTCCGCACCCGCCGCTTTAGCGAGCGTACTTTTCGACCCTCCGGAGCCTCAAATCATTGGAAAAACACAGTGAATCGCGACTTTCCTATCTTTTCGCGCATCTACCTCTTCTTTCTTCTGATCTTGTCTCTTCTGACTCTTCTCACCTCTGCTTTTCAACTGTCCATATTGTCGGAAGTTTCACTTCTAAACTTCCTTCGATGATATACACAAGTACATATATAATTAAATATATTCACAGTATGTATTCCTTGGTTGTATAAGTGTTATATTTCCATTTATTGAGTAAACCGTTGGTGCCTGTTCACCGTATCTGTATACAGGCGCATGGAAGGGCTCCTTCCCCCGACGACACGCGGCTGCGGCCAATTGTTCCTGCAGCGCTTCATGGTGCAACAAGCAAATGACTCAGAGATAGTGAGGGAACAAATGCAAGCATATTGCATACTTGTAACATACAGGTATGTATCTCTATATATGTATATGTATTATAAATTATATACATTACATTACATTTCATTTCATTACATTACATTACATTACCTTATATACACATGTATCAATTATAGTTTATATAGATATTATATATATATGTGTCTCATAATATATGTACATTATATCATATTATATCTACATATACTTATATAATCTTATATACACATATGTGTAACAGTGTATGTGTGATAATCTATATGTGTAGGTAAAGTCTATCTGAAAATAGGGAAGCCATTGGAGACAGCATTAACGGCACTAACGGTTTTAGTCATTGGATGGACCCAACGGGTACCCGATTTTCAATCAAACCCAGATGAGCCATGCTGGAAACCTTGATAGATTCTTAGGTCGTAAGAACATGCTTACGCACATGCTTGCGCATCCTTACGCTATTGGGGGTTTCTCTTACGCGGGGATCTGGGCTTTCTATGGGCTTACGCAAGGCTTACGCGAAAGTAAGTCACCACAAAGTCATCTTTTTTCGTGACACGTTCCTTACGCGGCCTTTCTTTCAACAGAGTATTTCAGTGCGTCATTCATCATTTGTCGAATCCGAAGATGAAGATGTTGAAGAAGAGGATGTTGAGGACGAGCCTGAACCGTCAGCTTTCAATGTTGCCTGTTGCGGTCGACGCTTTCGAGCCTGCTTTTCGGGGCTTACGGGGCCATTCGGGCCATGGGGCGACGTTTCGGGGCCATGGGGCAACTGTTCAGATAAAGCAGGTGGGCCTTATGCGTTCCTTACGCATACCTTACGCGTTCCTTACGCGAAAAAACACATTCTTTTTTCAAAATTGGTTTCGTGGCAGCAATGAACATTTCTCAACCCGAACAAATTGGAACCGTGGAACCGGAAAAACCGGTTTCTATAGGAACCGAACCGTTTAGGAACCGAACCGACTTCCTGTAAAACCGAACCGAACCGTGGCCACACTGGTTTTGCCTAGTCTGCAATATCTGGAGCTCGGTTTCCCTTCCATTTGACTGTCATCAACGTGACCAAGCATATTGACCCTCATGTTTCTTTCATTCTTTAGCCAAAAGGTGCTTTTCAAGCATGCCTTACGCAGGCTTACGCACAACATTCAAAGCCAAAAACCTTGCGCAGCACTTACGCCACTGCAGTTTTGGCTTACGCGAAGCCACCTTATGACCGTCCCCTTACTCACCAATACATAAAGAGTTTATAGCGCAGCTCAGATGTGACTGACGTATGGGATAGCTAAAACTCATGGACCCCCATTTTGGAACGGGTAAATACAGGAAACTAGACTCGACTACTAGACATGACCAGTTTTTTCGTTCTATTTTTGTACCTCAATTTGAACCACGAAAAACATATTGGTCCAAAGTCTGGATCTATGCTTGGACACGTATCGAGAGAGCTGGATTGAAACCACATGTCCTGTTCGTGGAACAGCGCTCACTTCGCTCATCTTGCTCCGTGTGAAAGACCAAAAAAAAGTTGGGATTTGAATCTGTTGTCTAGTTCCTAATCATGAAAGCGCGTTGTCCTAAAATTGATGTACCCCCAAATCATCCAAGTCATGAATGACCATTTTTGTTATGAACCCTAATATTCCCCAAAGATATCTCCACTTCCCTGGATATGAATCACACAGGACCGGTATGGTTTTTCTTAGAGGCTGCAAGTGGCATAACTTGGTACCAGCAAGAAGAGGTACAGTACATCCTCAAGCATTTTAATTCCAAAAAATATATTCATTTGCCATTATATGTGAGTCATTACCAGAGGTTACATCCAATGATTGATCCGTTAGTCATCCCTTATTTATTGTTATGAATCATTAACATTATTAACCATAGATTTTCCCGACACCATGGGCTATTAATGGGATGACTCTCATTATTATCCAGTTGTAATCCATTCATAGCCCATTAAATCGCCATTTGTTATCGTAAAATCATGTACAATCACAATTTACCATTGAGTAATCATTAAGCATAATTCCCCTTCTTATCAACCATTATTAACATTGATTATAAGCATTGTTAACAATCGACTTTCCCCAAACCATGGGGCTATAATCAGCCGTAACCCAAATTATTAACCATTCTGAACCAGTATTAACAAGTATTACAGTATATAACACTTCTTAACCATCGATTTTCCCAAACCATGGGGCTGTCGAAGTTCGATTGTCCTTCATCAAGGCTTTCCAATCGCCCTCGGTGTGTTTCTCCCACCTCGGCTTGGCAAGGCCAGTCAAAATATGGATGGAAAACCAGCCAAAAAAAACAACATGGGGATTCATATAGTGATTAAATTGGGATTAATATTAGTGATTAATATGGGATGAATATGTGATTAAGTACATGTGATTGTTTTTTGGGATTCAATGAGGATTGGTTTATTACATGGGGATATGGAGGGTACAAGGTGTGTTTTGCAGTTATAAGTTGGTTTATAACACCGTTGACTATAGATCTGGGATAACTTATAGCATGTAGTAATTCACTGCCTAAAAAGAGCGGCTATTTTCGAGTTTGGGACAACAAAAAAACATGCATCCGCATGTTTTCCGACAAAACATGGCTGCTTGGATCTTCTTGGTGGTCTGAAACCCCATGAGATAGTAAAGGATGTTACATACCCAAATCATCTACACATGGGTAATGTTCCACCGCTATGTCAAATTACCGGAGAGTGGCATAGTTTTTTTAAAACCACAAATCAAACTTCCTCATCATATCCCCATTTACTGGGAAAAAAACGAAAAACAAAACTTTATTGGTCAACCCTCCTCATGGGAAAAAATCTGAAATAGGGACTGGCACTCCAATGGTTTATCATCCTACGAGGTGCAGCTCAGTGATCTGGTTTACGAACTAAAAATAACGATTGATATACATATGTGTATATATATATATATGTGTATATACAATATAATATGAATATTATACATATGTATACTATATATATATTATACATGCATATATTATATATATATGTATAGTATATATATATATGTATATTATATATATATATATACACCTACCATGTGCGCAAGCCAATGATTCAAGTTATGATGGCCCCCAAAAATCGCAATTCGGACCTGGCGCAAAAAGCACCTGGCTTGTGGGCCAAGCAGCTCATGGGTCTTTGTGGCGAGCGATGGAATGGAGTTCTTCTCCTGCACAGAAAGCAATGTTTAATCATGAATATAATGATGATTAACTAATGATCTTCATGATATCATGTAAATCTATTAACATAACGATATCCATTAACCATGATAAACATGTAATTAATGTTTACTTTACATGACATCATGTTATATCATGATTGTCATGGTCAATCTGTCTGGCAGTCCAAAACAAAATTATACAAAGTCTGCTAGTTATGTTACAAGGTGATGCCCCCCCCCAGTTATAAGTTAGTTTATAACCCTCATTAAGTATAGGCAGTATAGGTACGGTATATCTATGTATATCTACCATAAACCCAAGTGAAATTAGAGTAATTTCATGTTATCTCTGGTAATTTAACATAGCTATTGAAAATGGCCATAGAAATAGTGAGTTTTCCCATTAAAAAAGGTGAATCTTTCCATAGCTATGTCAGCTATAACCAGAGGGTACACCAACTTAGCGAACTCACAAAGTGTAGCACCACAGGAATATCGTCGAAAGGATTTTCCAGGTCCATGGAGTCGACGGGCTTTGAAAAACTGGGCTTGGTATCCCATCTGCGAAGCATGGTGCCACACGTGTTTTGTTGGGATTTATGGTAGGAAAACCATGGGAAAACCATAGGAAAACCATTTGGTAAATAGTCCAGCACCACGGTTCGCATATGGGTATGTAAATCCCTATGCTGACAGGGATGGGGAGATTCATGGAGATTAGCGTACAATAGCTGGAGATGTGACCCCTTTAAGCAACACAATGATTTGTTTGTTGCTGTTCGATTGTTGGTGTTCTGCTAAGAGCAGCATGTCATCTACAAAACAAGGAGATGTATGATGTTGTAAGTTTTATATAATCGCTTTTTGAAGCACAATTGGAGATTCAACACGTCAACCAGTAAAAATAGAAGTTCTAACCATCACTTTGAAACTTCTTGCTTGAATCAACAGAACTTAACAGAACTGGGAATTTTCAAATAGGACTTCTCCCATTTTGTTCAACCCACTTGGAGATTCGAAAATGAACACTGTCACCCCGCGCCAATTCCGCTTGCTCGACTCTCTGTCGCCGATATTGATCTGCCTGGAGAAGCGTCACGAGCCAACTCACACGAGAAAAGGTGCCCCAGTAAACCAACAAATATGATTGTTTTTACCCTCTGGTAATTTAACGTAGCGAAAATCACAATGTTTAAGAACGGTAAACAATCTATTTCATTCTATTTCTATGGACCATGTTCAATAGTAAACTGTTGACATAACCAGAGGGTAGCCACGTTGAATGATGTTCGCTGAGTTCAGCGGGAGGAGAGTGAGTGGATCAATTCATCCAGCGATCACTACAAAAAACCTTGCCCAATTGCGGAAAAATCATCTGCAAATGCTGGTTTAATATGTTTACCCTCTGGTAAACTTTCACATAACTATGGAAAATCACCATTTTATAGCTGGGTAAATCAACTATTTCAATGGCCATGGCTTCAAGTTCGCTAAAACTGTAAACGTTTACCAGAGGGTAATATGTAGAAAATCGTCAGCAATGAGGATTTAACCATCTTGGGAATCTAAAAATCATTGGATGTCCCAAAAAGCACGGGTCACGACGGTCGTGCTGTGGTTCAAACAATGCCATGTTTACCATCCAGTCATTACCATAAATATATGTGGTATACCGCTATACCATTCCCAGTCATGGCTAGTTTGAATGGCATTGTTTTACCCCCACTAAAAATTCCCATGATATCACCATGTTTCATCGTAAAATCACCATTTCCCACGAAATATTCCCATTGATAATTCCATGATATTCAAAAAATACCATAGTTCTTGGAGTTATGTCTTTCATCATATACCATAGTTATAACTACATCCCATGTTACACCATTAAAAAAAAAACTACAGCAGATGGGAGCCAACCGATGCCATGACCTCCATTTGGGTTAGACTTTGTCTTACCTGGTTGGTGGTTGAGCCTACCCCTCTGAAATATATGAAAGTCAATGGGAAGGATGATCCCATTTGTTACCCTCTGGTAAACTAACATAGCTATGGAAAATCACCATTTTTAATGGGAAAACTCACTATAAATGGCCATTTTCAATAGCTATGTTAAATTACCAGAGGGTATGGAAAATAAAAAATGTTCCAAACCACCAACCAGTTACTGGTGCGTTTTACGTAGGGTTGCTGGATGGGTTGCTGGTTGCTGGGATGATTCTTACTAGTGAGCCAGTGGATCATTCACGAAAATTCCCTGCGTTTAGCACCAGTAAGTTGTCTACTCACTTGAATTATCCTGAACACATAAGAATATTATAATAGGGACCCGCTTCTTATGGTTATATAATAGTTAGCACATGTATATACAAGTAGTATTTATAATATATATATATATATATGTATAAATTTCATATACACAGTATTACACAAAGGGCAATTTTCTACTCAACTCAACCTGATTACCTCGTGCTGGGTCATTTGCTTGTTGCCACCGCGCAGGAATTCGCGTCTTCGTACATTGGTTGCTATACAGCTGCTTCATCCCCAAATTCTTGGTGGGTATCAGTCATAGCCTCCAAGCATCCCGTGATTCATAGGGTAAACTCAATTCGTAGCCCTTTGACTCTCATATACATACATATAATATATATATATATAAATATATATATATAGATAGATACATACACATTTATATAATTATGTACGATATATATATATATATAATCATATAATATATTATAATATATTATATATACAGGGAATGTTGATACAACCGTAGCTCAGATAGCTCAGCTCACCGCGCCCTTTTCAAGGGCGGGCCCCACCATCTTGGCATTCTGCTCGTCCAACAGCTGTCGGTATTCCAAACGCTTTTGGACCACCACATCCTCGGCCGTTGAGGGCCGCGTTTTGGGTAGAAAAATGGGACTTTTTTTTCCTCATAGTTCCTCATAGTTCCGATTCCAACATGGAGATCATAAAGATCGTTGGAACCTTAGAAAACTAGAAACTCTATTTCCAGATTCTCCCGAATCTAGATGCAAAAAAAAAAAAGTAATTTCGTGAATCTTGAAATGATGGGCATTAAAGAGAATCGGATAATCTATTTTTGGAAATCCATCAATTTTACTAAGTTTGGGCAGTTCCTGTCTATTGACGGGCTGTTATTTATGGTTTTCCTCCCGAGAATTGAAATCAACTAACACCAAAATTACACCATTCCCCGAGAAAAAAAAAACTATGAAATCCTATAATGAAATCAAATGAAATCCGACAAAATCCCGATCAAAACTCCATGAAATCCACATCAAATCCCATGAAATCACCACTTAAAACCCAGATTTCCATCGATTTCCCCCGGCTGCAACGGCCCCGACCGGGGCCCCAGGGCCCCCGACGCGTCGATCCTGGTTGGCA
This sequence comes from Cladocopium goreaui, assembly GCA_947184155.2. Lineage (NCBI taxonomy): Eukaryota > Dinophyceae > Suessiales > Symbiodiniaceae > Cladocopium > Cladocopium goreaui. The sequence continues at coordinate 417,452 of CAMXCT020003301.1, forward strand.
CGTTCCGGGCCCCAGGGAGGTACCACCTTGGACTTCTCCGTCTCCTGGGTCACTGGATCCCGTTTTTTTTTGGGGTGGTATAATTTCCAACAACCATACATATAGATATATATATATATACACACATTTATATTGATATTGATATTGATATTGAATGATATTGATAGAGATATACAAATAGATATACAAATAGATATACATATAGATGTATGTAATCATGATATATAATAATATATCTAGGAATTATTAATTATATATATATATATGATATTATACTATATAGATATCACATGTTGTTAATAATTGTAGACAACTATAGTATATCTACCCCCGAACGATAGCTACGTTGGTGAACATAACTCCAATAGCAGGTTCATTAGGGATCAAAACATAGATAACTGGGGATAATCATTAGGGATAAGTTGGAACATGTTATTTGGATTATAATTAGGGATCTATGAGAATTTAGTGAATCCCTTTGGATAAATTGTTAGATTCATGTACCAGGTTATCAGGATTCTGGTTAACCTGAGAAGTAGAACTTCATTTAAATTCATCTATGAATCTTCGGATACTGATTTCCGAAAATAATTATGTTTGGTTCAAGAACAATGGACACTTAACTTAGTAATATACCATCATTGTGTTTTTTTAAATGGCCAGGCAACCATGGAAATTCAAAATGTGCGCCCCAGGTTGTTAGCTGAATTGGTTTAAGACTAGGCTAACGATCAGGTTTATGGTAGTTTTTTTTGTTCGAAGTAGTTTTTATAGCGGTTTTTTCATCCAACTTATAACTGGGGGAACTACCTTGAAATTGTTGATTGAATCATAAAATTGAAACTTAAAAGAAAACAACCATTTTGGCATTATACACCACTTTTGAGGTCCAACTTATTCAATCCCTCCGTTTTGAGCTCTCCATGTTTGAAAACGACCATAGAGACGGAACATCCACCATGCGTATATATGTTTTTCCTAGGAAAATCCCATGAATGTCCAAATCCACGTAGGTTTCGCCCACGTTTCCCGGGCGCCTGCGCAATGCCAGTAGCCCTGCACCCGACCGCCGCAGAGTTTTTGCCGCGGGGCGTGGCGGACAAGGAAGACTCGCAGGGGTGATCCTGCCAGCTTCGAATCTTAGGGTAGAACTATAAGATCTTAGGGATTTAACCACCAAAAATGCTGATTTGATCAAGCAAAAATGGATTTGAGTTTTTTTGTTAAATCTTTGCAAAGTTGGTTTACAACTAATATAACTGTTGACTTAAGGAAGAACCATGGGGAAACAATGGGTTATGATGGGGAAAATGGGGATAACCGACAAAAAAAATAAGGGGTGTGCCATGGTGTGCCCCCACTCCATTGGTAAGTTATAACTGGGGAAAACTACAAGGTTCAACCATGAAAAATTGGGGAGGTTGATTTGTAATCGTGTTGCCATGTGTTGCCTGTACCAACAGAAACAAGGATTTATAGATCAAACATGAGGGAATTATAGCATTGTACCATAACCCTTGGGTGTGTACAACATACCTAGAGTGCGTAACGTTAAGACACATTATAGCGACAAAAAAAAGTGTCCACATTTCCACTATTTTGGGATATTTTGGGATTGGATTTTACTTGTTGTCTTATTTTTTTTGGTTTCTAAACTATAAGCAAATTAAAATATGTAATGCTTTATTTACGCATGAGTATCCGCATGCATGTCCATGAATGTGAGGAAACACAACATCTACGCGTACACATTGGATGATGCTGGCATGGCAACTACAGCAATGAATGCTTGTTGGTCCGACATATTATGGTCGACCATATAAAATACCCATTCAGTGATATTGTTTTTTGACGGGTGATAAAGAAAACATATATCCACAGATCCTGGTTAAACCAGGGTATGCTCATAATTTGGAAGATTTTGGAAGCCCAGGCCCAGTCAGTTTTCATTAATTTTCTATATACCCTCTGGTAAACTTTCACATAACTGATGGGAAAATCACAATTTTTCATGTGATTTTCCATAGTTATGCAGTTTACCAGAGGGTAAACATGCCTCTAGATCTCTAATGATCTCTAAATTGGATTGATTTATCCCACTTTGGATGGAAACCCCCAGAGTTGATGTGGAGTTTACTGCCATCGCTACCGTACGTCCTTTCTGCGACTGGCTGCTGAGGATATGCTCCAAAGATTGGAGCGCACCTAGCGGCGCCATCCCAGTGATCTGGGTCCAGAAATATGGGATACCGTTGTGGCCACTAGGTGGATGTTTTTGGGCAAATATGAAAATAACACAAAGTTACACAAAGTTTTAATGGCTACCACTACCACTACCACGTAAGTTTTGGCACTTTTAGATACTTTTAGATACTTTTAGCACTTGCTCTACGTATTATAAATTAACTTATTTTCTCATCCATGAGCTTTGGGTGTTTTCGTAACAGACGAACTTGTATCATTCAGCCTCGATTGTTTTTGCTGGTAGCATGATAAGCCTTGCTCCCACATATATCGCAATACATTGAGGAGTCTCCGGGACCCGTCATTGACAGCCCATCATGCTAGCCTTTTTTCGAAGGCCTATGTTGCCTGGGTCAAAATCTACAATGCCATTGCTGAGGATATCATTTTCCACAAGCGAACTGGGATGAGAGCTGAGGTAAAGAATTCTATGGCCGAAGCAAATGGTCAGTGCTCCATAAGGTTCCAATATTTGTTGTATTGTAGAGGGTGATCAATGTCTAAACTGAGGCAAGTGGAAAAAAAATAACTATAAGGTTCCAGGAATACCTAGAATACGTGTGCAAAAGGACACTCCCGATGTAGCGCCGAAACCATTCTCTCACTCTTATATGTTTCTACTTATCGATTCTAATCCATTTAAATATCTCTTACTACTACTCTTATACTTCCTCTATACCCTATTTACTTCCCTTTCTTTATCTGTCCGTGAGTCGCATCCTTAATGTTCTCTCATGTTCAGCCTTGAGCTCTGCAATGAAATATCACTTTGGATGACAGCAAGCACGTTCTTCAGAAGTGCCAAGGACAGCAGCAAGTCTCCGAGTTTGTGACTTCTCTGTGTCTTCGCCCCAGTGCCAAGACTCCAGCCAAGAGGACTTGGCTAAGGATTACTTGCAGCACAAAAACACGAAGTCCAAGAGAAGTACTAGAATAGTTACGTGAGTTAGAAACACAAAAAAATAGATAAACTACATAAATTACAATGTAAATATATGTATAGATATTAATCATTATAGATATTACATATATATAATATATATATAATATGTAATATGTATATATATATATATATTAATCATATAAATAGCGGACAAAATTATATGTTAAACGTAATACCATGCACAAATTGGGGTCGTCCCCTATCGGTTGTGAGGATTTCAGTATTCCCGGAGGTATCACAAATGTGGTATCGGTATAGGGTCGTGACCTATCGGTTGTGAAGGTTTTGTGCAACCTCGGAAAGGCCAAGGCGAAGCAAAGACAAAATTACTGTAGTATTACAATAATTTTGTCGGTTGCTCATATACATAATCATTCCCTATGGATCCAGCCGTACCTTCTTAGGAAGTGGGACTGGGGTATGATTTAGGGGGTTAGCCGTACCTTCTCAGACAATGGCCATGGATCCATAGGGATTAATGTCAACCCCGGATTAATAAACCATGGTTTATTAATTAGGGGGGTACTCCCCAAATAGTCATAATCTGATACTTAAAATGGTATCCCCCCAATTAAACAGCCGTTTGGGGGTTTATTAATCCAGGGTTGACATTTATAATGTTATAGAACATTAATTTTGGGTCATGAATTTACCATATAATTTACCATAATTTAATAATGTTCACCATCACATTTAAATTAATAATGTTTAACATCCACATTTTTTTGGTTGCCTCAAGTCGATGGGAAAACCCGCCTCGGGCCAAGATTGCTCCGATGCCTCGGGCCCCTCCGGCCACGGAGGCTCCGGTCCGCAACTTTCTGGCAGCTCCTGAAAAAAACATGGGAAAAGCCATGGGAAAATGGTGATTGTTAACCCAGGGTTTAATGATGGCGTTTGGTTGGGGTCAATTCATGTCAATTCTATCCAGCGCGTCGCTCATCATCTGGCGCCCTGTGTCTGCATTGGCGACCGCCTGACTTTCCCAAATGCCGGGTTGTCTGCCAGAGACTCAAAGACCACTAGCAAATAGCTCGGAGTTCAATGGCTCATTTTGCAGATTTTGATTGTCGTTCTTTGATTTCTGATAGCTAACTTGACACATAACTTGGTTAATCTGGGTTTATGGAGGGTATAACTATATAGTTAATGGGGTTTATAACAACTGAACCAACTTATAGCAGGGTCGCCCCACCTTGTATGATATTGTCATTGTATGATCTATATTTAATGTGATTGTCATCAATATGTTTCTTACATACTTTAATTTGTTTGAAAAAAGCAAATATGGCATGGAATGGGAATGTGTTGTTTCCGATGTTGGTATATTACATGCTAGATTCCCACCTGAGAACTCAAGTAATTATGGATCTTGACTTGGTTTTACCTTCAGAGAAAAGATAAACATTAGTAGGCCCCAACATGATAGGAGAACTGGACGGCTGCAAATTATGCAGTAAATATATTCTAAAACTTCTGTCAAAACGTCTATCTATTGAGCTCCTGAGTTTCCAGTGATCAAGGAAACTATTGCGTTGCTTGCAAATCATTTTGATGTTCAGGATCGTGCAAGCAGTGCAATTGCTTTCCTAAACTGGAAATACACAAACATCCCGCCGGGGCGGGAATGGAACGTGTAGGCGTTAGCAATTCACTTCTCGGCACATTTGAGCAACACTGGGATTTACCAGTGATTTTGTCTCTGGCGATGATGAAAAATGTCTAATTCTGGTTGCGTTTTCTGTTTTTTGTGTGTTTTACCTCAGCGACAAGCAATTTTTGTCAAAATGCCGTTACCTCCACGGATGCATCTCTGGGATCCGATGTGCCTATTTCCACAGCGGCGTGCGTTTTTTACTCGCTGACTTGTCTTGCCTACAACTTGGCCACTTGAGTGCCACACAGTTGAAACAAGTTGTCATGTTCAGCATGTGTGAATCTCCATTGCCAACTGCGGATACGCAAAGGTGTGGAAGTGCAAGAGAACGTACTATGTGGTTGCAGTCGCAATGCACGTTAACATCCCACCCCACCCCACCCCACCCCACACCACCCCCAAGTGAAGATCATGTAGCGTAGCATGAAGTGCAAGTGAAGATCATCTAGCGTCGCATGAAGTGCAAGTGAAGATCATGTGGCGTAGCATGAAGTGCAAGTGAAGATCATGTAGCGTAGCATGAAGTGCAAGTGAAGATCATCTAGCGTAGCATGAAGTGCAAGTGAAGATCATGTAGCGTAGCATGAAGTGCAAGTGAAGATCATGTAGCGTAGCATGAAGTGCAAGTGAAGATCATCTAGCGTAGCATGAAGTGCAAGTGAAGATCATCTAGCGTAGCATGACGTATATGTGGAAGTGCAAGAGAACGTGCAGCAGCGTAGCATGACGTATGTGTGGAAGCGCAAGAGAACGTACTATGTGGTTGCAGTCGCAATGCACGTTAACATCCCACCCCACCTCACCCCACCCACACCACCCCCAAGTGAAGATCATGTAGCGTAGCATGAAGTGCAAGTGAAGATCATCTAGCGTCGCATGAAGTGCAAGTGAAGATCATCTAGCGTAGCATGAAGTGCAAGTGAAGATCATGTAGCGTAGCATGAAGTGCAAGTGAAGATCATCGTCGCATGAAGTGCAAGTGAAGATCATGTAGCGTAGCATGAAGTGCAAGTGAAGATCATGTAGCGTAGCATGAAGTGCAAGTGAAGATCATCTAGCGTAGCATGAAGTGCAAGTGAAGATCATCTAGCGTAGCATGACGTATATGTGGAAGTGCAAGAGAACGTGCAGCAGCGTAGCATGACGTATGTGTGGAAGTGCAAGAGAACGTGCAGCAGCGTAGCATGACGTATGTGTGGAAGTGCAAGAGAACGTGCAGCAGCGTAGCATGACGTATGTGTGGAAGTGCAAGAGAACGTGCAGCAGCGTAGCATGACGTATGTGTGGAAGTGCAAGAGAACGTGCAGCAGCGTAGCATGACGTATGTGTGGAAGTGCAAGAGAACGTGCAGCAGCGTAGCATGACGTATGTGTGGAAGTGCAAGAGAACGTGCAGCAGCGTAGCATGACGTATGTGTGGAAGTGCAAGAGAACGTGCAGCAGCGTAGCATGACGTATGTGTGGAAGTGCAAGAGAACGTACTATGTGGTTGCAGTCGCAATGAACGTTAACATCCCACCCCACCCCACCCCACCCCAGCTTCCTCAAATGAGCACGACTACACGTACGGTTTTTGACCCGGTGGCGCAAACATGCTGTGGATACATTTGGGATACCCTCTGGTAAACAGCTACAAAAAACTATGGAAAATCACCATTGTTCATGTGTAAATCAACTATTTGGACTCGGCAATGTTCAAGTTCTAAAACTGTTGACATCACCAGAGGCTAACATGTCTCCTGAGATCAGAGAAGGTTTCTCTCTGATCTCAAAACCAACTATTCAAGTCTAGTTTCGGGACATCATTTCGGGACAATGGTTTTATTACCATCCGGTTATTTAACAGTTCGCCATGGACAATCACCATTTGTAATAGGTAAACCATCTATAAATGGACCATTTTCCATGGCTGTGTTAGTCGTAACCAGAGGCTAGTTTTATTCATCACTGGATCCAACCCGACACCCTTTCGGAGAGAAACATCATATTTCGCTGGTTGGTGGTTGACCGGTCACCCCTCTGAAAAATCATGGAGTAAGTCACTTGGGATCATTATTCTCAATGTATATTATATATATATATGAAAAAGTCATAAAATTCATGTTCCAAACCACCAACCAGTTGCTTTCGATTCTTGCTAAACCTTCCCAAAAGATATACTCTCCTGGAATCAACCATGGCGATTGGACATCGTTTTCTATGATTTTCCCCATTGAAGCCTCCATTTATCATAGATATTGTTGTATCAAAGAAGAATAATTTAATCGAACCCAGCTACTGACCGTTATTAGTTGTGTCATTGTTGGACTTTGTCTTTGTCTTAGTTGGCAACTATGGTAAGAACCTTTGGGCAGGCATGGTGTTTCAACCCAAACACATCATCACAACAACTGCCTGGGGCTTAAGTACGCCATACTTAAGCGGTTTTCATAGAGGGACATGGTTAAAACCCTTAAGTTTCAAAGTCACTGGTGGAAGCTGTGCGACAAACGTTACAAATGAAACGCGCGAGAAGTACGGCGTACTTAGCATGGTCGGACCCCCCCGACATCCATAAAAGTAGCTATGTGGACGTCACATGGACGGGGGGGGGGGCCAAGCCTTCTTAAGTACGCCCGTACTTAGGCCTCCTCGTTTTGAACTAAACAATCATGATGCAATGATCCGGAGGATTCCTGTGTTCACGTGTTCTTTTCTCCAAGTTGTTGGGATCACTAAAAACTTTCCCAGCAACCATCATACCCACACATTTTGGGGGTTGTTTATTTTTCACTGCTTTCCCGTTTTTCTTCATTTTCCATGACTAGGGCTAGCAAGGCAGTAGTGCAGGTTCTCATGAGAAATGTGTCTAGTGGATTTCCCATAAAAAATCGCCATGTTGACACCAGATGGTATACAGTTATAGCCTATAGCCCTTTTCACAGTTATAACTGGCTGAGAAAACCTCATTCAATGATATATTTGTCACCTTACTTGCAGGAGTTATAACCCATGTACTGTAATTATATCTGTTAAGGCTCATACCTGTAGAAAAAATACAAAGATGCACATTCCTTCACACATTCTTTGGCTCGCAAGAAGATTCCCCATAAGGTGTGCGCCAGTTTGTTAGATCAGTTGGTGCCAGTAACTCCAATAAATTGGGTTTATGGTAAATATCATCTGGTTGGTAGTTTTAACACGTTTTAACCATCTTGAAAAATGATGGAGTTCGTCAATGGGGTTCGGATGACATCCCCAGCATATGAAATGGAACATCATCCAGTCATCTTTGAAACCACCAACCAGTAATTACCTAAACTAACTTATACCCTCTGGTAATTTAACATAGCTATGGAAAATCCATTATAAATGGAGGTTTTATTGGGAAAATCATCTGTAAATGGTCCATTTTCCATAGCTATGTTAAATTACCAGAGGGTAACTGGGGGGGCACCACTTTGCAGTTCCATTCGAAAACTACCAGTACCGTTGGTCTCACGGCAGCGCGGTGTACCAAATCTGTCGCCTCCTTCGACCTCGACCTCCGGGACTCCGCGGCGGGTGAGTGGGGCGTCTTCTGCGAGCCGCGGCAAGAGCTGGCGCTGGCACCTGCGCGCAACGGGGGGCAGCGTTGAACCATAGGAAAAGCAAAGGAAAACCTTAAGAAAACCTTCGGAAAATGATGATTTAATCGAGAAAAATGGAATGTCATGAGAGTTATAGATGATTTATGATAAGTGGCTGAAGATACCTCCAATTTCACTGATGGTTTATGGGACACAAATAACTATAGTTGGAGGTGCAGTTGGGGTGAAAATCATGAGTAATTCATAGTTATGGCACATAATCTTCATAGTTGGTAATAGCCGCACTATACACCAGTAATGGGTATAACTATGGTAATACAGTAATCGTCATAAGTTGAGATATAACCCCTATAACTATGGTGGAACTGCACCCCCAAGTCGTTCTATGAGTATCTACGGTTGGTGGTGCCCCATAGTTGGCTAAGTTGGTTTATAACTAGGCTAACGACCTGGTTTATAGTAGATCTGGTAGATATTATACAAATTGTTAATGAGTTCCATTGCGTATAGTCTATACTTAAGTAATGGAGGTTATATTATAAATCCACTGAAAAACCACTGGGGTATCCTCGGCATGACCGAATCCCCATCAACATGATATGGACCTCCAAAAGACCAAATCTGATATGAAATCAGGGTTTCTAGGTGGTATGTAATATTCGACGGAAGGGATTGTTATAACTTTTCATAACTTGAAACTTGATAAACTTGTAACTGCAAGTTTCATGAAAACGGCAGGGCTAGAGAAAAACATACCATAAGTATCACTGTGAGTCAAGAGGATTATAAGGTTCACGTGGAAAATCAATGGGATTTTCTTGCCTTGCCTGCACTGTCCTAGCCGCTTGTTTTAATTTACCTGTTGCCACATATATATATATAATATATATAAAACATATAATATATATATAACATATAATATATATATATAACATATAATATATATATATATATATAGTATATACAGTATATATAATATACATCCGCCAATCTCATGACTATCCCATTCAATCTCAGTATATCCGTTTGTTCAATATCCCCATTCAATTCGACTTGCTTTGGCTTGGGCTTGGGGGGACTGGGCGCAGCCTCTACCGATGCCCTTGGCGCTCAAATCTGCTGGCTGAACCTGCTTTCACCAGGACTTTGGCAGCTGCGCCCACGGGGTAAAATTTAGGGAACACGATATGGTGTAAACTTTGAGAACATAGGGAAATCAGCCCTGAAATGCCCTGAACATATCTTGATGATCCTGATGTTCAATGGATTTCATTGGATTACATTGGTACATTTCTGGCTAACGCATCTGGCAATTTTTATCAGCCCTGGCTCAAACGTTGTCTTAAATGAGTAAACCAACCAACCATGAGGCATGCGGAATCTTGATGATTTGTTTGTCCCTTGCTCCAGTTCACACTGTATACATCATGTTATCAGCACAGCTGACAACTCATGAGGACTCCATTATGTTTCCCTTATTTTTCCCTGAAAAAACGCAGGTTTTGGCGTGTTTCGCCCAAGATCGCCCACGTATCATCGGCGTCTCCGGGATCTCCATACTTCATCCATGGAGAAATGGATTGATGCCATGGATGAAACCCTCTGGTAATGTGTTAGCGAAAATTGCCGATTTAGGAAGATTTACCGTTCTTGATGGTGATCCAGTTCGCTATGTGAACGTTTACTAGAGGCTAGTGTAACATATTGTAACATGTGTGACGGCCTCATACAGCTTCAAATAAAGGAATTTCGATGGTTTATGTTATCCTTTCAGGTACTTGAACTTGATGATAGTTGATTTGCTAGGTGTAACACATTACGTACCCCTTTTTAGACACACTTTGCAACCATATAGTGTCGTTGGTTGTATACGCAATGATGTTCAACCATATCATATCCAAAAATGATATCCGGCATTGTATCCCCAAAACATTCTAGCGAATCTTGGATCCCCTACATGTGCATCCAGTTGGTTTCCCCAGAAGATATATGAAGATATTCCACGCATATCTCTATTGAAAGATCTTGGTTGAATTAAATACATCAACACATCATTCGAATGGTGTGTGTACCCTGGGGTACGTTTACGCAAAGATGTGGAAAACCGACGGAATTTCCAGGAAAATTCCATGTACGAATGATTGATTTTCCACATCGAAGTCTTAGTTTCATTTTTTGGTTGTTTCCCAAAATCGAGATACCCCCAACTCCAAGTCATTGGACCATTTAAAGAAAAATTACCCTCTGGTAAACTAACATAGCCATGAAAAATCACCATTATTAATGGGTAAATCAACTATAAATGGCCATTTTCAATAGCTACGTTAAATTACCAGAGGGTACAACTCATGGTGACGACTGGGGATCACCCAGACTTGATGAAGTTTGTCTGGCTCCCGCACCATCCAGACTTGCGGTCGCGATCCATCCCTCAGCCGCTGAGGAAATTGAGGAAACCATATATCTGAGTGGTTAGTGATATATTACTATTTGGGATGATGAAAAAAACTATTTGGGTTTAACACTAATAATGACATTACTAAGCATAAATGATGGTTAGTGATGGTTAATGATGGTTAATAAACCATATATCTGAGTGGTTAATGATGGTTAATGATGGTTACCCTCTGGTAAACGTTTACATAGCGAACTGGAAAAGTCACCATTTTATAGCTGGGTAAATCAACTATTTCGACTGGGCCATTTTCAATAGCTAGGTTTGTTTACCAGAGGGTAAGGATGTTGATGTGTATAGTTGAGGAACCATATACTATGGTAAACAACAGTGTTTTGATTGGAACTATAATTAGTCGATTGGGATGTTCCAATCAACTATAGTAATTAGGGTTTGCTTGGTCGCAACACAGGATTGATTCGGATAAAAAACAAAGAACAATATATAAAGGTTTTCTCGCAATTCCCGGCAATTTCCCTTTTTCATACTATGCCATGATTGTGTATATTTCATTAATGATTTGGGGATACCATCTGGTACAGTAGTATGCCACAGATTGGTATGGAAAATCACCATGATGAAACATGATAAACCATCGACGTCAATGTGTCATGGTTTCCACAGCAAAGTGTTAGATATACATCGTTTGGTGGTGCCTCGAACGGTTGTGTTTTTTCTGTGAAGCATCTCAAAACCCCAGATCATCACTGGATTGTCAGAAACATATGTTCTAATCTATTATATGTATATATAACAGTTCCCCATTTTTGGAAACATGAACATTAACAAGACTCCTCAAACATGGTATCATAATTCTATAGAGTCCCGATTATACCAGTACAATATTTTTGAATACCACTTACGTGTCTTACCATTCCCCCCTCTTAGGAAACTCCAAGTTGATACTTCTGTTGATTTGGGTGAATAGCCATCCATAAACAAACCATTTTAGGGTATATACCTAGGGGACCTAGGACCTAGGGTACCAAGGTTTTGACTCATGGCCATATAATATGTATCTGTATATATATATAATATGTATCTGTATATATATATATGTATACATATTAATATAGAAATATATGTATCTTATATATATATATTTACATAATATGTATCTGTATATATATATATATATGTGCCCACCTTACGTGGTTCACAGGTTTCCCCCATATCTCGCAAGCAAGGTGCCAATACTTGCGATACCTCGGCGAGGCCACCTTCCTCTTGGGCAAGGCCTGACCGCCGGAGAAAGTCTGGAAGATCAGTTGGTGACAATAACTCCAATAACTTGGGTTTATGGTAGATATACCTATACTTAGTGGGGGTTATAAACTAACTTATGGTAAATATAATACAGGATGGGACCCCATAGTTAGCTAAATTGGTTTATAACTATAATATCTGGTTGGAGGTGCAATAACCATCTTGAAAAATATGAGTTCGTCAATGGGAAGAATTATCCCATATATTATGGAAAAAATGTTTGAAATCACCAACCTGATATACTATAATAACAATAGTGCATGATACTTATAATTATATCTTATAATTATATTTCGATAGGGCACCATCCTGTATTAAAAAAACATGCAGTACCAAAGAAAACGAAAGAAAAGCACCGCAAAGCACACACTGATCCAAGAACAAAACATGAGAATCTGTTCAACATATACTATTATAAAATAAAGTTTTAGAACATTCAGTTCTGCAAGGCAAACGCTGATCCGCTACGACAAAACAGCCATGCAACGACTAAACGCCGGGACCCAGTATGGCATAGTATGGCAAAACATGGGAAACAGGTCAAAAAAAAATATGGGAACATATTGGAAAAATGGAAGAACATGAGAAACATTGGACAATATGAGAAACAAAATTGGAAAATCATCTGTGATAAGCGATTTGACCATCAATAATATGGATAGAATCTGGATCTTAATAATGGATTTAAGAGGCAAAATCAGCCAACAAAACTGACTTGAATGAGACGTTGCTCAGAAAAAAAAACGCATGCTTCTCCGAAAACACGCTGAATTATTTAAATCATTTTAAATCATTGATTTACCTGGTTTAAACTGCGTTTTGGGTGATTTTTGCTCTGGTAGCCCAAATTCCATTCAAGTCCTATTCACAAGTTATACAAATCTATACAAATCTTGCAAAAGTGTATAAATAAAGCGAAACACAATATAATATTGCATCTTGATTAGTAGCTAGGTTCGCGATTGTGTCTAAAAGCAATCAATCAAAAAACAAATTCTTCTGAACCGATAACATGTTTGGAAGTTTCACTATTGTGGCAGTATTTTTTGGCAGATCACTTTTTTGTCCAAAAAATGTTTGTGTGAAACAAATATTCACATGGTTCAACATGTTATGATATGTTTTTTTTCTGGAAAAAGTCTTGCTTGTCTACCTTTCCCAAAAGAATCAGACCGCTTGTCAAACCCTTATTAAAGAACAACTTTTCCACAGATTTCCAAGGCACTGGACCATGAGAGGGTCCAGTTCACTTTAGTACGCTTGTTGCCTAGGTTCGGAATTACAGCAAACTTTTCCGGAGGTGATCCTGGAGCCAAGAGAGGAACAAAAAACCTTTTACAAAAGCAACCTGTTCTTTCTCTTTCTCTGTCTATTTCTCTTCCTCTTTCTCTTCCTCTCACCCTCTCTCTCTTTCTCTTTCTGTTTTTCTCTTTTATCGTTCTCTCTTTATCTTTCTCTTTTTGCACCTTTAATAAAAAACTTGAGGTTGCTGCACCCCACTCACTACAAGTATTGCAAGTACTACACGTACTACAAATATCACAAGTTCATTGGAGTTTTAATTAGATTTCAATTGTCGCAAATTAACATTCTTACTGCAATGTAGGATCGTATCTTTTCTGGGGAACATTTTTTAAAAACTCAACTTTAAAGAGGGTATGGCATTCGTTTGAGGGGAGGGAGGGTGGGGGGGTACCAGCGCAACCGGCCCCTTTTTAGGCAAGTGCGGCGCCTCGCTCAAATCCCAAGTGCGACGAGGTGCCATGATGTGCTTGAGCGAAAGTCGCGGCACAGACTGAGGGATTCAGATGGGGACTTTTGTAAGGATATATCAGGATAAACAAAAAGTAGAATATGAATTTGAGATATGAATATTGTGAATGGTGCATTACAAAAAGTAGTACATATCAGAACTACAAAAAAATGCACCGACACGACAAAGTGCATGAGTACTGTAATTAAACAATATGATGTTCTAGAAATAGAGATTGCTTGCATGTGTACCCTCTGGTAATTTAACAGTTCGCTATGGAAAATTGCCCAGTCGAAATAGTGGATTTTCCCATTAAAAATGGTGGATCTTTCCAGTTCGCTATGTTAAATTTCCAGAGGGTAAACCTCCATTTTCCTATGGTTTTCCTATGGTTTTCCCATTAAAACTTCCATTTACCAGAGGGTAGCACCCCAAAAACTTCTATTTTGACATAACCAGAGGGTAATTCATCAGGACACAGAAGATGAATTTGGGATAAATGGATGGTCATCCCCAAGGTGGTGCCCCGTTTGCTAACACAAATGCCCCTTGGGCACCTGCAGGATAAACACTCATGGGATATTTATGGTACCGAATACCAAATATATTTATATAATATATATATATATGTACCCTCTGGTTATTTAACATAGCCTTGGAAAATTACCATAGAAATAGATGGTTTACCTGGGTTTACCTATTAAAAATTGTGATTTGCCATGGCTATGTTAAATAGCCAGAGGGTATATATCACTAGCACGTTGGATCAATGATGAGACGGATATCATCGTGGCGTCTCGACACAGGGATGAACAACTGGATACATAGGATCATGATATATAGCAATGTAGGGTTAATAGTCATTGAAAAGGACTAATCATGGCTAATCTATGATATGTTTAAAAAAAAACAACATATGTAAACCTATGGTATATGAAAATACATGTTTACGTACATGGTCCTACATGGTCATCTCTTGAAATGTACACAGCTCGAAAAGGAACTTCTGTGGTAGTCGGATGTACTCCTTTGCCCGAGCCTTCCATCCCTCCAAGGCACAAATTCTCTCGGTGATCACGATACGACTGAGCCATTAAAAATACTCTCCATTCTGATTGCTGAATTTGTTGGGACTTATACTACCCAAGTCTGGG
Source organism: Cladocopium goreaui (assembly GCA_947184155.2). Taxonomy (NCBI): domain Eukaryota; class Dinophyceae; order Suessiales; family Symbiodiniaceae; genus Cladocopium; species Cladocopium goreaui. The sequence goes on from CAMXCT020003301.1 coordinate 432,492, forward strand.
GAGTGATGATAACCCAGTAGGGGAAACCCAAAAAAAGCAACGAAAAAAAAACGACATAAGAAGATGGGATCTGGGATTTTTAATAGCTCACTTGTTCTTTGTGTCTTCCGGCCCAAACCAACCATGTAAATCCATCGTCGATATCGAGAGATTCGTGTTGGGGGATCCATCCACGCAGTTGCGGGGCTATGTCCAACTGATATCCCCAGTGTTGCTCATGGCAATCTTAGACACCTTGCTCGCTAACATGTTTGGGCTGGGTATCATTGTATTCATGATCATCCCCTTCTTGCCTTCTCGAGATATGGGCCACGGTCAAGTCATCAATTTTTGAGGGGTGTGTGTATTATCATTTTCCAAGCCCCAGCTCAAATTTAGTCTGTAGCTCATATATAAACCCAATATTTGTCCTGCTGGAATTTCTTCCCAATTCCCTTGCTTCAAGGCCCCATCTTCGGTGGTTAAAGACTGCAACGTGGTGCCCCAGTTATAAGATGTAAAAAAAGTCGGGTAAAGAAAAACCTGTCAACTCTAGACCTACCATAAACCCATAAAAGCTAGTGGAGATGTACGCAAACTTATCTAACATAAATCTACTATAAATCACCATTATTGTATGCTAAATTGGATACTTTTGATGGTTAAAACCACATCTGGGAGACCCAAACCGAGCATGTGGCCAATCGCCGGTTGGCCTCGAGATAGACCAGCACAACGTGCCCCAAGTTATAGGTTGGTTTTGAAAGCCATCTAGCAATTTTAGTCCATAGTCATATCATGTCAAATCATGTCATTTCATGTCATTTCATGTCATATCATGTCATATCATGTCATTTCATGTCATTTCAAGTCATATCATGTCATATCATGTCATATCATGTCATTTCATGTCATATCATGTCATTTCATGTCATATCATGTCATTTCATGTCATATTGTGTCATGTCATGTCATATCGTGTCATTTCATGTCATATCAAGTCATATCATGTCATTTCATGTCATTTCATGTCATATCATGTCATATCATGTCATATCATGTTATTTCATGTCATATCATGTCATTTCATGTCATATTGTGTCATGTCATGTCATATCGTGTCATTTCATGTCATATCATGTCATATCATGTCATTTCATGTCATTTCATGTCATATCATGTCATATCATGTCATATCATGTCATTTCACGTCATATCATGTCATTTCATGTCATATTGTGTCATGTCATGTCATATCGTGTCATATCATGTCATATCATGTCATATCATGTCATTTCATGTCATTTCATGTCATATCATGTCAATATCATGTCATTTCATGTCATATCATGTCATTTCATGTCATATCATGTCAATATCATGTCATTTCATGTCATATCATGTCATTTCATGTCATATCGTGTCATATCATGTCATATCATGTCGTATCATATCATGTCGGATCATGTCATATCATGTCGGATCATGTCATATCATGTCGGATCATGTTGTATCATGTCATATCCTGTTGTATCTACCATAAACCATGTTGCGAAGCCAGTTATATATAACCAAACCAACTCACCTATCTTGGGGGGGGGTCAGATTGTTGTAATCTACTCATGAGGGGTAGACACGATGCTAAACCTACAAAAGACGTGAATACAATTTGCAAAGTAGATAGTATACAATCAATAGTCAGGAATCAGTGTGGATTAGTACAGTTATAACATGTTATAGCTGGCTTATAGCCTCATTTAAGCGATACATATGTTATATGATGTTATATGATGTTATATGATGTTATATGATGTTATATATGATGTTATATGCATATATTATAACAATTCATAACACATTAAAATCTTAGTTGCAGGAGTTGTAACCTCATTGAAACATGGCCTCTTCGGAGAGGTGTCAACCGCGCCGCCTGTTCCGCAGGCCCCGCAGGGCCGGGCTCACCATCAGTGGTTAATATACTCTTAATAATGGTTAATATGATGGTAATATGATGGTGATATGATGGTTATTATATGGTTTTTCTAATGTTTAATCATGGTTAATAATTATCAGACTGATGCATGAACTGGCAACATTCTGCCTCTCCGTTCTTCCACGACGGATCAGCTTTTTGCCACTTGATGGACCGCACTCCATGTCTTCCCGCACAGAGGTCTGTCAACAGCACCTTCGGACTCGCAATCATGGCCTCTTCATGCACCATGCACAAGAAATTATGTCGTTGGATAGGCTTTGCCAGCAGCCTCATGTGCTTCCAGTGCTCCTGCGACAAGATGTGACGTTCCACAACCTTCATAGAAAACCTGAGAAAACCATCATTTTTTCATCGCTAAATCTTTGGTTCCTGCCTAACGCTGCAATTGGGTGCCATGCTTATTCGGTCCATCACCATACTGGCTGGTTGAAAGCTTAGTGTGTGTAATTTTCATTTATACTTGTCTGTACATATATATATATATACATAGTATATAATTTAATATACATGTTACATGTTGTATAATCTTATGTATTTGAATGTCCTTCTATACCGTTGGATACCGTTGGTTGGTTGGTACAGTCTATCTTCGAGCCCCTTTATTTGTCAGCCAAAACCAGCCCCCCTCAACGCCTGCCTCAGCACCGGCCGGCATGACTCAAGGCTGCTGTGAATCTGTGATCATGGCTAGAACGCTACGCCGCTACGCATGGAATCGCTGAGATCAGTACCCATGGTTGCTTCGTTACAAAACCTTCAAGTAGTTGTTCCACATGCTGTCACTACCTTCAAAACTCCCTTCATTTAATGTTTGTCTCCAACTTTCTACGCCTTTTCCCCAAGGTCTTAAAAAAGAACAACCAGTTGTACCCCGTCAATCCGAGCAATGGATCTGTCATGGGACATGCCAGGGGACGCCCATACAGCCTGAGCCAAGTGGTAAAAAGAAAGCCTGGATCCACTGACGATGCTTTTTCGTGGAAATGAAATCTGTGAAAACTCAGTACAAGTGGATTGAATGGCCCCTTTGTTACAAAGGTTACCCACATGGCCCAACAGCCATGTTGTCCCTCCATCAGCCGCATTGGGCAGTGACTTCCTCCCATGTTTCAGAAAGGGAAGATCCAACCGTTCCTCAAAATTCGAATGCACGTGGCAATGTCTCGTCAGCCTTGTTCAAACAGGAAGTACTTAGATGGGCCATGGAGTTAATTAACTAGTTAGTAAATGGATTATTTGATTGGTATATATAGAGGGTTAGTTAATCCCCAGTCACTAACCAGGAATCGTTAATCCCATGGCCCATCTAAGTAGCCCAGTAACCCCATCTTTTGTTGATCAAATGCCTTGAATCTGAGCATGTTGGGCAAGTAATGGGCAAGTACATCAGATGCCAACCCCCCAGCGTTTCTGTCGCGCCATTGCTGTGGGAAAAATCAAGGTGTGAAACCAAGCCCACCCACGGACACAGGACGCCAGCAGTGTGTTCGTTACTGAAATCGCTGACAAAGTGGATATATAGTTAGTTTCAAAACCTATCTAATTTGTATATATTTGTATATTGTAGTTATACTGTTATACTATGTTATACTTGTATATTGTAGTTATATAAATCTCAGTTGAATTGGTGGACCTATCTTTGGGCGCCAACTTGGGACATTCCTTCCTGAACCTTCACCCTCTTGTAATCTAACCGCTTGCCATGCTTTTAACCACCGTTTCTCCGAACGGTACCCTGGGGTTTATTCATACAAGATGTGGAAAACCCAGGAAAGCCGAGGAAAACGATCTAGTTTACAGGAGGATAAATCCTCTACAAACCGACATGTTTTTCTGGTTGGTGGTTGAGCCAGCCCTCTGAAAAATCTGAGTTCGTCAGTTGGGATTATTATTCCCAATATACGGGGAAATAACAAATGTTCCAAACCACCAACCAGATAGCCATGTTGCCACAGCAAAAGAACAACATGTGTTCGGCTGTTTCAGCTTATCCCCACATGCGACTGTGGCAGAAAACCACTTGGGGATGCAGTGGGGGGTATTCGTATCTATGACTATGGTGATCACCATACGTTGGGGTATAACCCCAACAACATCCAATCAATACCTATATGGTTACATAACCACTTATTAATAGAACTAAACAATGGATAAATATATAATAATATATATATATACATTAACCACTTATTAGTGGAACTCCACCCCGAAGCAATGTTTATCCAGGGACCAACATTTGTGTCGGAAACGTTGTCGCTGATTCTCCTGCAGATTGCTGCAGCAGCAGCTCATGCTCGAAATCCAACACGCTATAATATCATATGATATCATATGCTGGAAAAACAAAACATATATATATATATGTGTATATATATATGTATATATATATACATATATAATATCTAGACATATCTGTACAACTTCCAGCATGTTCCAGCATGTTCCAGCACCTCAAACACGCCCCGTTTTACCGTCACAAAAATCCTGAGGATGTGTAGTAATGAATCTTTTGATTTGCCAGAACAACAAGTAGTATCCATATGGGGAGTTCTTCTTGATTGGGGGATCCCCAGTCATCACCATGGTTGTTTCAAGTCCCTAAGTCATGGACATTTTTGACTTGGATGATTTGCATCAGCTCCATGTCACACTGCGATCGCACCCTGCCATGGGTGGTGTCAGTGAGCAACTGAACAGGGGTATGTGCAACAGGGGTTTGAAGCTGACATTCAGTAGTGAATATGACTATATACAAGGTGGTGCCCCATAGTTGGCCAAAGTGGTTTATTACTCCGATGACCAGGGTTTACGGTAAATAACTACGGCTGAACAAAGATGTATCTATATATATATAATATAGGTGATTGGATTATAAACCAACTTGTGACTTCGGGGGCCACCTTGTATAACAATAACAATGAATTTGACAATTTAGTGGGCAACTATGACAACTGGGGGCAACATCACATGAGTCTTCACCAGTTTGTAGGTTGACTGGGTGCGTCCAGAAATACGTTCCATCAACATTGCAAAGAGGTTTCATTTCAACCTACCATTCATTTTGTTTGTTTGGAACCATGTTGCTTTTAAGTATAATCAGTATAGTGATCAACAATCATGTTCACATTTGTGTTTTTACTATGTATGTGCATTGGAATGTTTTTCTGGGGGTAAAAAAAAACCTGGGGAATCTTCCAGTTGCACAGGCTGAAGAGCCAGTGTCACCACGTTGGGTCGTCGCGACGTCAGCGTGGATGATGGGAATGTCCACAGGACAAGAATTCCCACCCGATGGAAAGTGAAAAACAACCTATTTTTGCTGAAATTCCTTTCCATAATCAGCTTCGACATACAATTCCTCTCCAAAGTTTGCCCGGAATCTTTGCTTTATCTCCATTGAAACGGTCAATTATTGCTGTTTAAATCTACAGTTTCAAACACTATCGTGGAGCCGGGTCCCATATCTTTCAAATATACTGGAGATAAAGTTTTGTTCAGAAACCAGTGTGTGCTATTAGTCATCCCTAAAAAACTGGGATAATCTCCCAATAGAGTACTCACTCATACTTAGTTAGTTTTTTTGTTGGTGTATGATAGTTACATAAATGCATATTCTACCTACCCCCACTAAATAGAACCAATAAATTACTCATCCATTGTATAAACCGTGCGATACCACTTGAATATCCCCCTGCACATTTACCCCCCTGACTCAGGGCAACCATTTTGTAGGGGCCCCAGGAGTTAAGCTTACAAATGTCCATGGTTAGGGGTTTATAAAATGGGCTGGGCAACATGCTTGGTGTGATTCCCCAGGAAACACCGGTGAACTCAAAAAAAAATCAAAAATCGGCTCCTTACAAAATGGGTGCCCCAAGTTAATTTCCAGGCCCCAAACCCAATCATCTTATAAGCTTGTGTCTTAAAAAATGGCTTGTTTGGAAGCATGCCTTGCTTGCACAAGTCCAACTTTCCCCAGGGAACCCCGCATTTTTTCCTCCCAGTCCCCGAAGCTTCGGCAACGCCCATCTTCACGAGGCTTCCTTCCTACACTACCGCAACATAGTTTCACTATGTTTTTTGTCAACATTTCTTTCCATGTTTTATGGAATTTTTCGGTGAGAAGCTGGGAAGCAAAACCACGCAACAAGTCATCATGTTTTTTTCAAACCAAAAACACGAACCAAAGAAAACACCTTTGCAAATGCAGTAAATATTTTTAAATATTTTCAATTGCTCCCACCTTCGTTTGGCCATGGCTAAGCTTGAACACATCTGCACATCCGCGCAGGTCAGTTCACAAAATCTTGCAAAGAATTTCACCAAGATCATTTGCTTGGTTTGCCTTGTAAAAAAGTTATGATTTCTTTGAAAAGCCTCAGCAATCCCTGCCGCACTGGTGGTTCACGCTGCATCTGCGCTTGGGTCTTGTCAAACACATCTGCAACAGCATCGCCATACACATCCGGGTTCCTCAAATTGTGGAACCTCAAGCGCATAAATGGCTTACAAAATGGCTGGTTCTTGGTTTGCGGTGTGCAATCACTACCTACAGAAGAAAATATCAACAGAACCAATCATTTTGTAGCAGTCACTGATGGCAATTTGACAACAAGTCTGCGTTCTGGGGATGTGACCCTGAAGGAAATTCATCTAGCTTCCGCGCAAAGAACATGAATCCATAAAGATCCCTTTAAAAATGAAAACAGTTGAACAGCGTTTCAGGAGAACATCTGCTTTCAGAATGTTAACGAGATGGTTTGGGGATGTTTGGGGACATTCAGATACATATAGATTCTGTCAGACACCCCGGGAATTATACAATGCAATGTCTGTGAACAATTCTAGTCATCAGCGCCCGAGATTTTATTCAAGAACCCATGCCTAGGCAAACAAAAAAGGAACCCACATGAACCCACCATTTTGTAGCAGCCAATGGTGGTTTTGAAAACAGATCTGCACTTCCTTCTTCGGCGAGATTTTTTAACATCCACCAATCTGTGAAAAATTGCGAAGACGTAAAATGAATTAAAATGACCTAATGGATCCTAATTGTATCTAAATACATTAATCATCATTATATAAATGCATGTAACATTCGAAAAGATTTGGATACATCGATACATGGGGGTATATGGAGGTGCATGTGGACTGCGGAACCTGTAGGTGGCACCTATTGCGGCCCAGGCGCATGCAGCTGAAACAATCAGGAGCAGCCTCACAAATCTGGTCAACGGTGAAGTCTTGTGCACCCTCTAATTTCATCCGGCATTTTCCATTGCTGTCAAATGCAGGGTTTTCAGGGAAAGTTCGGCCATCCAAGTTGCACAACTGCTTCATTTGTTTCTCGATGAGCTCACGTCCCTTCTGGTTTCTGCGGTATCCGCTGGCTTCATTGGCAATGTCCTGATTTGGCTGGCCAGCAGCCTGGGCACGTTTGGATGGTTTGTCTGCCGCTTTCTTTGCTGCGGGCTTTGCTGGAATCTTCGGATGTCTGCGGAGAGGCGGCTCAGAAGCAGCAATCTCAGCAGCATGACCCTTGGCACCACGGATCATGGTTGGCAGAACAGTCCAAGTGTCAAGTCCTTCCACCTTTTCCAAAGCTGCGGCGCTTGCCTCCGTGAGCTTGATCTTGACATCTCCACAATTGTCCGAAGGAAGGGCACCTGACAAGTCCAGCAAACCACTACATGATCAAGCTACCGATCACGGCCGGCACCCTTCCTACAAAATAGCTTGGCCTGTCTTGAAATCATATTTTGTGTCCAAAACTCTGTGCGCAACGCTACAAAACAGCGTTTACAAAATAACATGTCTCGAACTGGTTTCCCTACATATATAAGTTAGGATGTTTTTGGGATGTTCAGGGTATACATCTGAACCACGCAAAAATAGATACAAAACGATACAAATAGATATATATATATATGTATACAATAGTATACATACATATACATACACATACATACACCATCATACACCTACATATACATACATGTACTAGATGAAAACAAAAATAAAAACAGATCATTCAAGCAAACAAGTCGTAGAAATCATATGGCAACAAAATGGTTGAAAAACAAACGCCAAAGCGCTGGATTCGCAATCCAATATGGACACCAAAGATTCTAGCCGGCAGACATAGGCCATGGACCGATCGTTGCACTTCCAATCTCGCGCTGGGACTTGATCAGGGTCTTGCATACCCAACACCAGAACCCGGAAGGCGCTGACCGATTCCACCGGTGTTCCTGAAGCATGTAGTTTGGGCTGCTTCACCCCCTTCCAAACGGAAATGATCATCCCGATGTCTATGCCACAGCCCGTTGTAGCCTTGACAGGAGGTTGAAAGAGGATCACGTTGCCTGGCCTCGGCTGTGAATAAACACAGTCAGATACAAAATGCTGCTGCTCAAAATGTTGGTTACAAAATGATTTGTCTGCCCCTGATCTGCTGCCAGCTGTCTTCTTCCAACATGAAGACAATAAGAAATCAAACGAGACTGGGCTGACGTCAGTTGATCCCTGTATCTGGAAAACCATTCGACAATGGACATAACAGCAATATACATCAATATACAGCAATAGCTTTACAAAAAGAAAATCGAAACATATCTTTGAAATTCTTTGAGTGCATTGGATAGTCAAGAATCTGCAACTTGTTGGGCGCTGCAACTTCCAGTTGCAGATCCTTGGTTGCCTGCTTCACCAACTCCTTCCACTTATCGATGCGAGAAGCGCGCCCACGATAAGGAGCATCCTCCACCTCTGCGTTGAGTTCAGCAATCTTCCTTTCGTTCCACCTGAGAAAGAGCGCCGCATGAAAACAAACTGGCAGAGTATATAGGAGAGTATATAGGAGGTATCTGCTTCAAAATCTACTACAAAATGAAGGGCTTGCATGGGTTGCCAAAAGTTACTCCCAAGGAGGCTTTTAGATGCTTTTAGGGAAAATGGATGAAAATGGGTGAACATGGATGAGAAGTTATGAAAATGCATGGGTATGGATGACCTGAAAACATGAAGCCCCTTCATTTTGTAAAATAAGACCTGAAGCCCTTCATTTTGTAAAATAAAGCCCATCTAAAAACATCTAAAACCATCTAAAACATTCTAAAACCATCTAAAACCATCTATTCCCGCAAAAACCCACCACATCCATCCACATCCAGCTTTAAGATGGCCACACCCGATCCAGCCAAGACACTGGAACCAGTTCAATTTCTGGCTTGCCCTTCTGCAGTTCTTGGCGTTCGGAAGAAACTGCACATCACATCCACCCTTTGCTGATCGGAGCCTGACTGACAATCTCATCAGCGAATTGAACATGCACCCAGGCATAGCCATTGCCTCTCGAAGGCTGCTTGGGAGCGCATTGCCTTTCTTGGAAAGCTTGGGCGACCTGGCACATTCGTGTCCAAATGGCTCTTCCGGGTTCTTCTCCTCCATCAACCTTTCCAACGTCTCCTGGTCTGGCAGGCCGTCCAGCTCAGACTCTGGCTGTGGTTGAGGCTCCTCAAGATTCTGATTGAAAACCAGAGTAGCATCGTTGTGACCTGCGAAATCCAGGAGGAACTTCTCACACGCTTGTTGTGGAGGAGGTGGTTCCTGCTGATCTTTGCCTGGATCCTGTTCCAGCTCCTCCTCTGGCATCACTTCATCTGCTTCCATGTCAGCGGATAGCTTGAAGACATCGTCCCCGCAGCATTTGCGGTACATTTCCTCCAACTTGTCAGGCTTCTCTCCTGTGCATCTGGAGACCAGCAAGAGAGAAGCAGCGAAGGCTCGCTCACAGCACTGTTGAAACCTGCAGTGGAGGAACCCAGGCATTTTGTAACACCCCACTTTGACGCAGTAGTAGTCCCTATCAGCTGTGCCAACCATGGCATCTTGTAAACAGGACCATGTCTTTAAAACAAGAGAAACAAAAAAACACACAACTACAACACAGGATTAATATAGACAAACCACTGCGCATCAGATAGGCAAGGCTCTGCTGAGGCAGCCGGAGGCTTTACCTTCCGCAAAAGCTCTTTCATCCTGATTGAGTATCTCGCCGAGGCAGAGAAGTAAGATCTCGCCGTGTGCTGTGCGTTGGCAGATTGGCATCTGATGTTGCCGAACATCTGCTCAACGGCTATCTCTGATAGCCTTCCCGACCCGAACTTCCATGGACACCAAGAAGCGGGTTTGCTACAACATATTGTGATCGTTGCAAGGGCGGTGCCCTGCAAGTTGAACACCGTTTGGCCTGCAAGGAATGTACTTCCTGTAGGCAGGCGATACTTCACGGCCAGCTGTTCAGAACACAATCGGAAGATGTCCAAGCTGAGGAAGCCGCTAAGTGCGGCTTCGCACCTGTCTTCCAGGTCCAGGAAGGTGTGCATGGAAGGAGATATGCAAAGCGCCATGACTGCATTGTGAACAGTGGCTCCCTTCAATGACCACGGTATATTCATTGATTCCAGTGGTCCATCCTCAACCCAGCTGTTGACATGTAAATCAAAAAACGATTAAAACATGAATCACAGTGCATATCAGTGCATAACAATGCGGCTTTCCACAAGCAAGCCCATGGAATGAAAAAACTTAATTCTGACCTGACAGGGGCCTAAAACTGAAATTTCACCCAAGCAATTTGGCAGCCAAGGCTCCACCTTTGAGCACAAAAAGTAGGGGTTGTTCAAAAGGGAGTTTAAACGGTCGGACATTGGACTGGCACGGGAATATGCCTGTGGTGGCAGACCATTCCCTCGCATCGCGGTGGTATCGCACCAAAACACTCCATAAAAGATCGTGCGAAGACTGCTGCATAGCTGACCAGAAGCATTCTTCGACGCATGGCCTGAATGAAAGGCAAATGCATGCAAATGCGCAGAACAAAACATTGGCTTACAAAATGACAGGCCTCGATGGCCAACCTTTACTATTGTTGCATGCTGCGTCACATATGGGCTCGAAAAGGGATCTGTGGCAAAGATTGGCAAAGCATTTTGTAAACTACCCAAGCTGAAGATTTTTCCGTTCAGTTCTCTATGGGCAAGGCATCTTTCCAAACCCGCAGAAAATGCTGACATTCTGAAAGGCCCACACTAAGTAACAGAATGTGAGCCCCTTTGTTGAAAACTTGATAAAGATATATAAAATTTGCATCTTTGAAATCCAAGCTACACGGGCCAACCATGCCGTAAAAAGGTTCTCCTTCATGAAAGCAGAGCCGGATTGGCAGTCGTGGTAATCTATGCCGGGGAAGGTCTTGGTGCCGCAGGTCTGAGAAGAAGGGAACCGATGCCAGCGTATCCACATTGACGTCAAGAAGGTGGCCATGGATGACTTTCCGGATGATGCCGTGACAGCCAGCTGCGTCAAAGACAACTCCTTGAATAGTGTTCTGGGAATTGCTCAGGAGGCGGCCCAAGGCCTCAGCCATGACCCACCCTGATTTTGAAGCACCACCTTGTTGACTTCCAAAGTCATGGCTCATTGGCATGCATGCTGCAGACAGCGTGACCTTTTTGGTGGCTGTTGGGTCCCATACTGCACATTCAAGAATGGTGCTAGCCCGTTGGATGGACTTGGCATTGATGACGTCAGATGCCAAATCCAGGAAGCAAGTCTCTTCCTTGCCCGGCTCCCAGCAGCCTCCCACCAGCGCAGCCGTGTTTTTCAATCTGGTCTGTGCCAATGTGGGTGTCAAATAGGTGTGGTCAAATGCAAGCCAAAGTCTTCCTTGGAAAGGGAGAAAACCACCGAAAAAATCTGAGACAGGGAAAGCCCAAAGGCATTCAAAGGCAATTTCACTGAATGAAGAATCTACCAATGCAATGGATTGCCAAAACCGCAGCAGTATGGATTCCTTACAAAATGGAGGGGCTCACTCGAAACTCTCCCTCATGATCCCACATCTGGTTTTTACTGAAATGATAGGGTATAACACCCATCATTTTGTAAGATTCTTTCCCTACAAAAAATCTACAAGGATCCAACGAAGGGTATGCCTGTTTGTTTGTATGAATCTATGTATTGATATCACCTCACATCCACACAAACTCTATCCAAACAAACCCAGACATACCCAGACCATACTGGCCAAGTTTCGAGTGCCCTGCCCTGGAACTACATTGAAGCGCTGGCTCAGAATCTCGAAGTTTCCGGCCAAAGGAGAGCCAAGGCAGGGCAAGGCAATGTCATCGAATGAAGATCATCGAGCACCGTCTGCACTCTAGAGCACAGACCGAACCTGAGCCAGGAATGGGCATGAGGCATGGCATTCTGCGATGAAAAGGGACATGGGCATGAGGCATGGCATTCTATAACGACATGATGGCATTCATATAGATTCATATAGATTCATATAGTGTTATGTAGAGGGGGCACCCTGCCCTTTCTCAGAGACACTCCATCTTGTAAGACCCTGGCCCTGAACCCAAATAAAATCAGGCAACTCTTTCCCGAGCTTGGTGTTCCCGGACGCCATGCAAAACCGCATGCCGGCGTCAGCGATGAGCTGGGCTTCCAAGTCCGTCTCCACGCTCCTACGGCCTACCATGCTGGTAATTCCGCGAGCTCGTTTGTCAAGCATTCTTTTGCATTGCAAGGCTAAACCTTGCAGCAGCGGATGCTCGTCAAGGCTGCCTGTGATGGCAGCAGTGGCTATCTTGATGTTTGCAACATCTTTTTCTGCGGCGTTGCCGCTGGCAGCGAATGCAACGAACCGGGACACCACGTCTGCAAACGCATCAGGCATATTGGCTGTGTTGCAGCGCAAGGAAGGCTTCACCACCATGTTCTGAAAGTCCTTGAAGGCCTCTGACTCGTTCCTCTCTCCGTTGCCGCGCCACGATAAGCGCACAAACTGCTGCAGGTCCGAATTCTTCATGTTCAGAAAGGTTTCCAGCTTCTTTTGGTCTTTCCGGAAAAGGGGTGATTCTCTGAGCTCATCCAAGACTTCCTCACGTGCATCCTGGGGTGTGAAGAGTCTTGAGTGGAGAAGCTTGGCAGTCAGATACTTTGCAGCAAACCGCTGCACATTTCTGACCACTGAATGTGGCGACACCAGCTTCTTGCATTCCATGCAGACTGGCCGCTTGTGTGGGCAAGGGTCTTTCACCTGCTTCAGGCAATTTCGGGAGCGGATAAACCATCCCTTTCCAGTGCTGTCCTTCCAGTACTTGTGCTTCGCCTGAGCTTCCAGACAAGCAAAGAGGCACCACGTGTTGAACTCCTTCTGGTAATCAAACAGGGCCCCAGACGTCAGCCTGTCACTGATTTGGATTGCTTCGCATGGCAGTTCCACATCATCCTCTTCATGTTGCAACCTCTTGAGTCCTTCGACGTGAAAGTTTGACTTTTCATGCTGGATCAAAAAATGCTTCACAGAGCTCAACCTCCGCGTTGTGAGGTCCAACACCCTTCCCTGAGGGAACTTTTTTGACCTGCACATGGTGCACCTGATGGGAAGCTTTTTGCCAAAGTCACCCGGATTCAGAATCACATAGTGTTCGCCTCTTGCCTGCGCATAAGGCACCCCATCCCACGGGCCAAACATGTCGAGGTCAGGTTCATCCTCAGGGGCAGCCTGCGGAATGTTCTTTGCAGCAATCTCTTCCGCCAAGAACTTCTCAAAGTTGGCATGGCTGTAGTGACAAGAATCCAGCAACTCAGTGCAAATCTTGCAAGAGAGCATTTCTCCACGGACCAGTTTTCGCTGCATTTGTACGTACCCTTCATCAGCACAGGGGCTCACCTTCCTCACCTTTTGATGCCTCTGCGGGTTTACACAATGGCTTGGTTGTGGCCGTCTTGGTTTCTCAAAATCATTTCTCCAAGATACATCAGAAAATCATAGAAAATCACTGACAGTGAAGAACTACAAAAAGCATTGTCTAGGTTTTTTTGGACACATCCACACAGATCAGCATAAACCTTGCACCTTTGAAAGCTGGTCCCATGAAATCAGGCATTTTCTAACATGCTCATTCCATCTCATTCCAACGTGGACTATCTTGCCATGACTTGTTGTGATGATTTGCGGTTACATTGTGCCCGGCCTGTAATGCAAACGCTGCCAAAGTGGATAGCTGGCCTCGATAGAGAACAAGTAGTGCTTGATCGACCGCATCTTGCTTTCCTCACTGCCCGCCAAAAGATCCTTCTTTCGGACGCGTTTGTGCGGAGCCCTGCGGATGACCCCGGATCCCACGCCCAATTGGTTGATAGGATCTGGCAAAACTGTCAGGTCCTCATCGGCAGCATGAATCCGGTCATTGTCCTCTTCCTCAATGTCCTTCTCACCCGTGAGCACTGGAGCTCCGGCCCTGGCCAGGTACGTATCTTTTTTCTCGGGCTGGCCGAAAGAGGCTGGGCGGCAGCTGCTCACGCACTGCGGCAGGTCTGCAGCAGCTTTCTCCGGCGACAGGGCAGGAGGTGAAGGAAGTGCAGGTCTGGACTTCTGCTTCTTCTTGTTGTTGGGCGTCTCCGGCTCTGCAGGAGCAGTGCGGGCACGCTTCTTCATCTCCATCAAGGTAGCCAGCTGCTCTCCAAAGGCTTCAAAAAGAACCTGCCAGGCAACTTCTTTGCCCCGCAAATGCCACAGCTCACTCAATTCCTGAATTGCTGAACCAGCGAGAAAGCCATCGGTTGGACATGACTCAATATGAATGGACATGAAAAAGAAGACATGTGGTATTGAAGGATATTGAAGGTGCATTCCAACTTTGTTACAAAAGGGGTTGGCTCATTCCTCGTGCTGTGGGACAAATAAAGGCATGCAAATAATCGTGCATGCTGCATTCCATCTTCTTTACAAAATGGGTTGACTCATTCCTAATGCTCTGGGACAAACAAATGCAATGAGCCAGTGTCACTGATGGCTTTCTTGAGAAGAAAGAACCTGAAACCTTTCAAACAATCCCCGGTCAGCCCAGCATCCTCCCGCAGCTTCAATGACTTCTGGCGAGGAAGGCCTCGTTTGGCAGAGTCCAAAAGGCACTGGGGCAAGCCTTGCTCGAGGGCCATAATGGAGAGCAGTCCACAATTCCCCTGTCCTGCCACATTCTCGGCGAAAATGCCCAATGAAGCCAATTCCTTCAAAAACGTTTCCTCGGCATCCAACAAAGACTGGTCATCCAGGAGACTGATCAATACCGCTTCGTCACCCTCTTCATCTTGCTGCACGGCCAAAAGGGCCTCCGCCAACTCTGACTTCCTGTGTGCAATTCGTAGTTGCGTGGCTGCTTGGCACAGGTTCCACTTGGCTTCTCCCAGCTGTTCCCGATGCCAAGCAGGCATGA
This sequence comes from Cladocopium goreaui, assembly GCA_947184155.2. Classification (NCBI taxonomy): domain Eukaryota; class Dinophyceae; order Suessiales; family Symbiodiniaceae; genus Cladocopium; species Cladocopium goreaui. The sequence continues at coordinate 447,759 of CAMXCT020003301.1, forward strand.
AATGATTGATAGCCCGGTAAGGAACTTTTTTGAAATTTGCTGCAGTGCCTACCACAAACCAAGTCTCATGGGAACCCAAATCTGGAAGGCGGCGGTCATCCTCCAAACCCACACCTTTAGGCAAGTACTTTCGAAACTCCGTCAAGACGTTGGACACCGCGATGTCTTGACCAACCTCATTGAAACAGCAAAGAAGGTCCCGGCCACGCTGAAAAGCAAGCATTGCTAAATCAAGCACGCCGAGGTAGTAGTAATCCTTCTTCACCAAGCCAGCATAGAACTCCTCAGGTTTGGCTAGCATGGAAGGGGATACATGCTGGCAATGGTTACAAAATGGAGGGGCTCTATTCCAAAAAGAACTATTTTCGTCCATAGACATGGAAAGAAAAATTGATACCGAAGACCTCCTGCACTGTCCTGTCGGTATGCCGCTTCACAATGCATCAGACGTATTTGTAGATGAAATAAACAAAATTAAATAAATACATACCATACATACGCACATATATATGTAGATATAGATATAGATATATACCTAGGAATATGATGACCAACCAGGAGGTACTTGAAAGAACTTGCAGTTGAGCAGCAATATGCTTGGCTATCGTGTCCGACGGCTGGGGCATCTCGACTGCAGGTCCTGCTGAGGTCACGGGGGGTCTTACAGAATGCACCTAGACCTAAGGAGGGTGGAGCAGGGGGATAATTTTTTCTTTAGCTGTCCCACCCAAGTAAATCGATGCATTGCGGCCAGATGAAAATCCTAACCACCAGTTGTTACAAAATGAACTGGCTCAGGTCAGTTTTGCCCATGCTGTGCCCAGTTAGCCACAGTGCCAAAACAAAGGGATAATACAAACCCAACTCATTGTGTAGTGGTGTGCCCAAACTCATGTTTCGAGCATCCGTTTTTTCTCATCCATTTGTTGCGCTTTATTTTGGGACTGAATTGGGCTGATTCTTTCTCAGCAAAAAAAGGGGGCCTTCTACAAAATGACCTGCTTCGAGGGAGATGCCCTTGGGACCTGCAAATCAAACCACAGAGAGCCCTGCAGCACTCCTTGATGGTCTAGGTTGCTTGCTGATGATGTCCCAGGCTCGCCCTTGCCTCAGAAGCTGGGTCAATGGATTTTGTAAAGGATTCACAATGTAAGGTTCCTACCATATATATCCATATATATCCATATATATCCATATATATCATTATTTACAATATAAATATATATGATACATGTTCAGTGGTCCAAATATTCCTGAAACTTTAAGCTCCCGTGAAACATTACTAGCTGAAGTGGCTGCTATCTGCATTAAATATCCCCCATGCACAGCCCCTTGATCCTTACAAAATAGCCTGGAAAAAACTGGGCTAGGGTGTGTATATGTTGGGCTTATGTTGGGTCCATTTGGGTCCCATATTCATCCATATTCAGTATACCTGCTTTTTAAAACCCTTTACAGGCACAAATATGGAGATCGGAGCCCACATATCTATACATATATTCAATATACCTGCTTTCTGAAACCCTTTAGAGGCACAAAAATGCATACCCAATTCATTTTGTAGTGGTGTGCCCAAAATCATGTTTTGATAACCCGTTCTTTTATGTTCTTTTCTCACCGATTTTTTTCAAGCATTCTTTTGGGGCTGAATGGGCATAATAACCAGGCTACCTGCTACAAAATGATATGTTTCCAGGAAAATGCCCTTGGGACAAGCCATGCCGCCATTAATTTGCTGCAGAGCTTCATGGTGCCTTGATTTCCGTTGGTGCTTTGATTTGCACTGAATGATCAGGACCACCAAGTCCTGATGGGATTGTATGGGAATATATTTCCTGGGCCACTCATACTAGTCACTTATTTGAAAAGGCGACCTCAAAAAGGGATAAAATATATCAAACTATGACGCAATATGAACAACTTTCAAAAAGCATGAAAAAGCCCTAAAACATTCCCCTTGAGGTTTTCAGTGCCACATGGAAGAGGTATTACTGAGGGAGAAGTGGGGCATGGGGGGGCCTGGGATGTGACCTGCACCAACACACTCCGTAGGGATACCCACCCAACTCATTGTGTAGTGGTGTGCCCAAACTCATGTTTCGAGAATCCGTTTTTTCTCATCCATTTGTTGCGCTTTATTTTGGGACTGAATTGGGCTGATTCTTTCTCAGCAAAAAAAGGGGGCCTTCTACAAAATGACCTGCTTCGAGGGAGATGCCCTTGGGACCTGCAAATCAAACCACAGAGAGCCCTGCAGCACTCCTTGATGGTCTAGGTTGCTTGCTGGTGATGTCCCAGGCTCGCCCTTGCCTCAGAAGCTGGGTCAATGGATTTTGTAAAGGATTCACAATGTAAGGGTCCTACCATATATATCCATATTTATCCATATATATACTTGAGAGGGGGGGACGAAAGGTAGGGGGGGGCAAAAGAGAGCAACAGGAAAAATATTGCCAAACTGAGATTGATACTTCTCTTCACTCAAACCTCCTGCAGAAGAAAATGTTAGCCCCCAAAAAAGCTTTGTGGGAATAGAATCAGAAACATAATGTCAAATGTAAAGTAACTTCACGCGCGCGCGCGCGCGCGCGCGCGCGTGAACCATCCTGCATGCAGGTGCTTCTCCGCGCGCGCGAGCGCACGCATGTGCGGGACGTAAACATTGCGAGTCTCTATTCCCCGGCACGGCCTCAATGGGACTAGAACATCCACGATAGATCGATAGATCAATACATCGATAGATAGATAGATAGATAGATAGATAGATAAAACTATAAATAAATAAATAAATAGATGAATAAATAGATAGAGAGATAGAAGCATCGATCGATAAATAGATAGATCGATGGCTACCTTGATCGATAAACAGATAGATAAATAGATAGATCAATAGGTAGATAGATAGATAGATAGATAGATAGATCCAAGGATAGATAGATAAATACATACATAGATGGACAACTAGATAGATAGATATATCGATAGATAGATGGATAAGGAGGTAGGTACAGAGTCAGAGAAAAAGAGAGAGAAAAAAATGCGGACCAGGGGGGAATCGAATGGGGGGGGGAGGGGGGGGCCCCCCCCCCCTAAGTCTCCGTTCGTGACTCTCGGCTTTCAATTTCCGGGAAAGGAGCAGCCACCTCCCCCAGTACTAAACTAGTACTAAAGTACATAGAACTCAGGTAGCCTAGGCTACCTTTCGTGATATATATATATATATATCCATATATATCCATATATATCATTATTTACAATATAAATATATATGATACATGTTCAGTGGTCCAAATATTCCTGAAACTTTAAGCTCCCGTGAAACATTACTAGCTGAAGTGGCTGCTATCTGCATTAAATATCCCCCATGCACAGCCCCTTGATCCTTACAAAATAGCCTGGAAAAAACTGGGCTAGGGTGTGTATATGTTGGGCTTATGTTGGGTCCATTTGGGTCCCATATTCATCCATATTCAGTATACCTGCTTTTTAAAACCCTTTACAGGCACAAATATGGAGATCGGAGCCCACATATCTATACATATATTCAATATACCTGCTTTCTGAAACCCTTTAGAGGCACAAAAATGCATACCCAATTCATTTTGTAGTGGTGTGCCCAAAATCATGTTTTGATAACCCGTTCTTTTATGTTCTTTTCTCACCGATTTTTTTCAAGCATTCTTTTGGGGCTGAATGGACATAATAACCAGGCTACCTGCTACAAAATGATATGTTTCCAGGAAAATGCCCTTGGGACAAGCCATGCCGCCATTAATTTGCTGCAGAGCTTCATCGTGCCTTGATTTCCGTTGGTGCTTTGATTTGCACTGAATGATCAGGACCACCACGTCCTGATGGGATTGTATGGGAATATATTTCCTGGGCCACTCATACTAGTCACTTATTTGAAAAGGCGACCTCAAAAAGGGATAAAATATATCAAACTATGACGCAATATGACCAACATTGAAAAAGCATGAAAAAGCCCTAACACATTTCCCATGAAGTTTCCAGTGCCACATGGAAGAGGTATTACTGAGGGAGAAGTGGGGCATGGGGGGGCCTGGGATGTGACCTGCACCAACACACTCCGTAGGGATACCCACCCAACTCATTGTGTAGTGGTGTGCCCAAACTCATGTTTCGAGAATCCGTTTTTTCTCATCCATTTGTTGCGCTTTATTTTGGGACTGAATTGGGCTGATTCTTTCTCAGCAAAAAAAGGGGGCCTTCTACAAAATGACCTGCTTCGAGGGAGATGCCCTTGGGACCTGCAAATCAAACCACAGAGAGCCCTGCAGCACTCCTTGATGGTCTAGGTTGCTTGCTGATGATGTCCCAGGCTCGCCCTTGCCTCAGAAGCTGGGTCAATGGATTTTGTAAAGGATTCACAATGTAAGGGTCCTACCATATATATCCATATTTATCCATATATATATATCCATATATATCCATATATATCATTATTTACAATATAAATATATATGATACATGTTCAGTGGTCCAAATTCCTGAAACTTTAAGCTCCCGTGAAACATTACTAGCTGAAGTGGCTGCTATCTGCATTAAATATCCCCCATGCACAGCCCCTTGATCCTTACAAAATAGCCTGGAAAAAACTGGGCTAGGGTGTGTATATGTTGGGCTTATGTTGGGTCCATTTGGGTCCCATATTCATCCATATTCAGTATACCTGCTTTTTAAAACCCTTTACAGGCACAAATATGGAGATCGGAGCCCACATATCTATACATATATTCAATATACCTGCTTTCTGAAACCCTTTAGAGGCACAAAAATGCATACCCAATTCATTTTGTAGTGGTGTGCCCAAAATCATGTTTTGATAACCCGTTCTTTTATGTTCTTTTCTCACCGATTTTTTTCAAGCATTCTTTTGGGGCTGAATGGACATAATAACCAGGCTACCTGCTACAAAATGATATGTTTCCAGGAAAATGCCCTTGGGACAAGCCATGCCGCCATTAATTTGCTGCAGAGCTTCATGGTGCCTTGATTTCCGTTGGTGCTTTGATTTGCACTGAATGATCAGGACCACCAAGTCCTGATGGGATTGTATGGGAATATATTTCCTGGGCCACTCATACTAGTCACTTATTTGAAAAGGCGACCTCAAAAAGGGATAAAATATCCCCGTTGGGCGTTCAACTGAGGGTGCAGCCCCAGGTTTTCATCCCAAACACCTAGTTTAAAAACCTAGAGGGCTAAGGTATGAGCAAAAAAAAAGTGAAAAGATGAAAAGCTGTTCCCACCCCTCTTTCTGAAAATGAAAAATCCAGGTACAAAAGATTAAACCCTGCGTGTCTGGGGTATGTTGAAAATCGAAAAATAAAATGGCACAAGAGATGACCAACATGTGTTCAAAAAAAACTCAATTTATAAAATCAGATTTTCCCATATTTTCCCGACAAAACGCTCAACCGCACTCGTTTCATCGCCCGGCTTCGGCTCAACAAATGGCCCAACATAAGCCCAAAACCAGCCCAAAATTCAACCCCAACCGAACCATGCGTCGGTTGGGGTTGAATTTTTAGGCCCGAAAGCCCCAACAGAGTCCAACATAGCCTTAAAATGGCCCAACAGAGGCCCAACATAGCTTCCAAATGGGCCAACATAAGCCCAAAACCGACCCAAAAAAAAAAACCAACCGAAAAAATTTCTGTTGGGGGTATTTTTTTCGGTCCGAAAGCCGCCAGCAGAACCCCAAATGACCCAACAAAGGCCCAACATAGCCCTAAAATGGCCCAACAGAGGCCCAACATAACCTCCAAATGGCCCAACATAAGCCCAAAACCGACCCAAAAAAAAAACCCGACCGAAAAATTTTTCGGTCGGGGGTTTTTTTTGGGCCCGAAAGCCGCCGGCAGAGCCCCAAATGACCCAACAAAGGCCCAACATAGCCCTAAAATGGCCCAACAGAGGCCCAACATAGCTGCCGGAATCACCCAAAATGCGCTGGCTGTAAAGAAAACCCCTTAAGAGGTGTTCCCTCGGCTGAAATCCTTTGGCTTCATGGTTTATTTAAAATCAAAATTCTAAAATATGTAAAAAGGGACCAAAAGATAAAAAGCTGAGGCCCAACATTCTTGAGGCTAAATTTGGCTGAAATCCGGCTAAAAAAAGAGGCTCCAGCCCCAGGTTTTCATCCAGGAGCCACAAACGGGGATGATAAAATATATCAAACTATGACGCAATATGACCAACATTGAAAAAGCATGAAAAAGCCCTAAAACATTCCCCTTGAAGTTTCCAGTGCCACATGGAAGAGGTATTACTGAGGGAGAAGTGGGGCATGGGGGGGCCTGGGATGTGACCTGCACCAACACACTCCGTAGGGATACCCACCCAACTCATTGTGTAGTGGTGTGCCCAAACTCATGTTTCGAGAATCCGTTTTTTCTCATCCATTTGTTGCGCTTTATTTTGGGACTGAATTGGGCTGACTATTTCTCAGCAAAAAAAGGGGGCCTTCTACAAAATGACCTGCTTCGAGGGAGATGCCCTTGGGACCTGCAAATCAAACCACAGAGAGCCCTGCAGCACTCCTTGATGGTCTAAGTTGATTGCTAATGATATCCCAGGCTCGCCCTTGCCTCAGAAGCTGGGTCAATGGATTTTGTAAAGGATTCACAATGTAAGGTTGCCTGAGCGGGCAAAATTGCTAGTTCCCACCATGTATGTGTTTATCGGCATAAATAAATATAAATAATTATAAACATATAATTAAAGAAACGAAACCTATGACGGTTGTCCCTGTGGTATTGTAAAAAAAGACTCATTGCAGGGTGACATACGAGGTTTTAGAAACAATTTAGTTTACTGCAATGCACTAGGTGCAATTAGGATCAATTAGGCATTCAAAAACTTTTGGGCTTCGGGCTGAGGGTGCCTGATTGTAGCTGTCTACAGCTGTCTGATATAATAAAGCCATCAAAATAAAATTCGCCAACAAACGCTGTCTCTGCCCTGCAAAACCTGCCGGTATCTGCAGCAAGGCTTCATCCGCGCAATGCCTGTGGTGCAGGCCCCAGCTCCACTCCTCACACGTGCCACGGTTGCTGCAAAATCGGATTATCATACCCAGAGTGTGTTGCGTGTGTGTAATGTATGTGTATGTATATATATATATGTGTGTGTATATATATGTATGTATGTATGTATGTATGTATGTATGTATGTATGTATGTATGTATGTATGTATGTGTGTGAGTGCGTATTTGAATACTCCTTATCATGAACAGCTTGCTTACAAAATGACTTGGCTGTCTCGTGCGTTTTGATTCCTCACTGAAACCGTATGGCAGTGTGACTGGAAACTTAATGTTCATCTGACCAAATTCATCCATTTTCATTCATTTTCCAAAATCTATCCATGGCTGCAGGCTTGTCCTGGATTTTCATCCTTGGCTACGGCAGCTCCCTCCTTCAACTTCTTCGGTCCTCACCCAAGGAAGAACATAGAAAAACACCTTGGAATTCCTTTCGAACCCTTGTGAAATATATGCCAGGATCAACTGGATGGAATGGAAAGAGATTCAGTTTGAACAAGCCACTTACCCATTTATACTTATTATAATTTATCATCCTTACAAAAAGACATGGTCCTTGAACAACCTGGCCTTGTCGCTGGGGCTCTGCCTTGATTGGCATAGGCAACTCTGGGGCACCTCAAGCAGGGCACCGAAGAAAAGACTAGCAACACATGTGTCAGGGCTCTCACACCCCAGGATGGACCTGCAAGTCATGCCAATCTGTAAAAAATGGGGTAGCAAGTGAAGCCTAACTTACTCAGCGGGTCTTTTTTTTAGTGCACGGTGATGTTAGAATCTTCAACCAAGGGACTTTCAGCGTTGCAGTGCTTGCGCTTGACTGGCGTAACTGGTGGATCGTCTTGTGGAGGCGGAAGAGGGGGCGGAGATTGGAGCAACCAATTTCCCCTCACAAGGTGGTCACTCAGCTCCGCCCAAGGCCGATCAGCAGCCTTCATCCGTGGACGTTTTTCCGGCGTGTCCATGCCTCACATGTTGCTGCGGGCCCCAACCAGGCACACAGAGCAAGGAAAAGGAAATCTTTTGAGCATGAATTTACTGAACATTCAACCAGGGGAAGGAAGAAAACCATCAAAGAAAATCCTTCAAAATGGATTGGATCAAAATGGATCAAAAATGATCAAAATGGATCAAAATGGGATATCCAAACCATGTTCCTTTCCATTGTCTCTACCACCCTAAGACGGCCCTTGGTTGTTGAAGCCCTGATGCTTTCAAACCCCACAAACACATACAAACACCACTTGCCCCCTTGCATCCCCCCAAAAAAACTTCAGACAAAATTGTCTCAAGAGATGCAGTTAACGATTACCCGCTTGCAGCACCCAAGGCCGAGGACCTGCATCTGCGCCACTTGGAGCTGGCTCATATTCGCAGACAGCACCTGCCGATACAGGGAGGCAACCCTTCACCCTTACAGGATGGCTTGTTCCAACACCGGACTTGTTTTCCAGATAAGGAAATAACACGAAATTGCAGGACCAATCCAAACTGTAGCCAATAGGTATGTTAATTTCCTAACAGGGTAAAACATCCTTCACGCCCAAAGGTTTTCTGCCGCGTCTGCAACAATGCCACTGACAGCATTGGCAATCTCACCAGGGCCTACATCTATTCACTGCATTGGTAGCAGTGATTTGTCAACGCTTTTCAACCATGTTTTTCCAGTGTGTCAGAGCCGTTTAAACCAAAAAAAAACCTCACCAACAAGCTGAGCACGTTCCACCCAATTTGGCACCATCATTGTCCTTCCATGGGCCAGCACCCAATGCCCACAAAAAAATGACAATGGCGGCAACTGAGACCCGAAAGAAAAAGACTCTTGTACACATATCCGCACATACATATCACTTAAACATACTTAAACAACAGCCCTGTGAATGTCCTAGCTCAGGGTTCTACAAGCTGAGTCACCCATACTGGCGACCGGATAGCCTAAAGCAAAATCAGCATAGGCTATGATTCAATGCGCTTGCCGCATCAGGCAAGCTCAGACTTCTTCTCGGCTGGGGCAGCTTCTGTCTGGCTTGAGCTGGACGCTTGCTCAAGAGCTTGAAAAGAATCTTCCTGAATGTGACCCAAACGCCTCAACTTGGGAGCAGGTTGCTCATGGGAACTTTGTTCTGTCTGGTTCTTGTCGGCTGCCGAGGCTGGGGATGTGTTCTGTGAAGGCTGCTCTCGGACAGTTGGGTGAACTTGGCTGACCTGCTGGTCCTGGATAGCAAGCAAAGGAGGAGGGGTGCCGATGTCATGCTCTCCATGCACTGGCTGGTTGCCAGCGTGGATATGGATGTGGGTGTGATGGTGCGTATGGTAGTGGGTGTACTGGTTGTTGTGGTTGTGGGTGTGGTAAGTATATTTGTGGCGGTGGAGGTGTGTGGACGCCGCGATGGAGGTTTTGTGAGAGCTACTGTCTCCACTGCTATGATCGGAACTCTCCCCTGAAGCATATGAATCTGATGAGGTGATTGAGCACTCAGATTTCTTCGAAGATGCATCATCTGACATGGCGAAAGAACAGGAAATGAAAATGGCCCAATTCTGGCCCAATGCTCTTCACGGCTTGGGTTCGCTTTTTCGAGCCAGAGTCTTAGCACCGTTCAAGTTCGAACCCTCCTGCCCACTACTATCCAAACTGCAGGTTTTTACGAAGAATACCCCAAGCCCACCACCCATGTCGGAGGGCACCTGTCTCTTGCAGGGGCTTTGGCACACCTTCGATTCCAGAAGATCGCGAACCTGAGTCTCTACAAAATGACTTGATTGAATCTAGGCTCGACGCTAGCCCCTAGCAAACTGAACAACATGACTCAAAAACGCTTGCTTTCTAGATCCCTTGCATAGTGCTTTTTGATTCTTTACACATAATAAACTTGAATAAATAGAAAATGAATGCCTGCTACAAAATGGCTTGGCTGCCTAGAATGCCCTGGCTCTATGTTCAAGCTGGTCCAAAAAAAACAATATCAACTCACAACATGTATCCACATGTATCTAAACTGCCACCCTGGACACAGCAAACCCACAAGACTGCCACGCAGGATCCTTCAACAAAGACAAGCCATTCTATAATGGTTCCCTCTCCCCAAGCCATTTTGTAAAAGAAGCATCATTATATATACATTATATATATATATATGCATTACAATTATTCATTTAGATTCAAAAGCTTAAAGAAGGAATGCATTTGGAGGACAGAGCAAAGCCCCGAAAATTGTATATATATATATATTGGTATACCAATGGTATACCTACGTATATCTATCTTCACCGTTCTTCACCTATCTTCAAGTATCTTGACTCCTCTGCAAAACACATCAAAACACTGCATCCACACGATTCTTCGGATGGCTAATGGTTGTGGATGAGGACCCCTCCCAGAGATTCTTGCCAGGAATCTTTCTGCTTCAGCGCGGTCTGCTCCAGTGCAACTCCCCGGCACTGGAGCGGGAACACCTTGGCAAAGTACCAGAGCTTGGGGGAGCTTTGCACAAACTGGACCAAAAGATCCAAAAGCATCCACAAGTAGTCAGAGGCATGCCCAATATTTGCGTTCACTAAGTGACATGTCAATATGATCAAACGAACCAGCGCTACCCATCACCTGCAGGCTACAAAATGGCTTGGTTGATCTTGGTTGCCTAGAATGCCTTGGCTCTATGTTCAGGCCGTTTAAAACTCAACTCACCACATCTATCCAAATGTATCTAAGCTGCCACTCCGGGCACAGCAAACCCACAAGACTGCCACGCAGGATCCTTCAACAAAGACAAGCCATTCTATAATGGTTCCCTCTCCCCAAGCCATTTTGTAAAAGAAGCATCATTATATATACATTATATATATATGCATTACAATTATTCATATAGATTCAAAAGCTTAAAGAAGGAATGCATTTGGAGGACAGAGCCAATCCCCTTTCATAACCAAGGCTCAATCCCTAGCCGATTCATTTTCCTCGTTGGCGTCCTCGCCGTTCTCATCATTCTCGCCATTCACACCTGCAGTGTTTTGCGGGCATGGAAAAAATACACCGACAGGTGCTGACATCTTTGAACATCCAAACAGACCCAAGTAGAGCATATTATTGTAAGTATTGGTAGACATTGCTATACATATGCATATACATATGTAAATATGCATATTCATTGTGTATCATGGTGTCATTGTATATCTATGTATATCTATGTATATCTATGTATATCTATGTATATCTATGTATATCTATGTATATCTGTCTTTGTCCCCGTAATGCATATCAATCTATCTATATATCTATATCTCTCTCTCTCTACTCCTCTATCTACCAAAACACTGCATCCACATGATTCTGCAGATGGCTAATGGGACCCCTCCCAGAGTTTGTTGCCAGGAATCGTTCTGCAACTTCAGCGCGGTCTGCTCCAGCGCAGCTCCCCATGCCTGGAGCGGGAATTCCTTGGCAAAGCGCACATGGTTAAAAAAAAGGATGCCCAGCTGTCAATATGTGTCTCATTGTACTTTAGCAAAAAAAAATATAATATATATTAATATATAATCAATATGTGCGCCTGCTGGACTGTTTCTATGTTTGAATTCGTTTGAATGTTGCCTGAAGAACTAGCACTACCCATCACCTGCAGGCTACAAAATGGCTTGGCTGCCTAGAAAGCCTTGGTTTATGTTCAGGCTGGTCCAAAAAAAAGATATAAACTCACCAAATGTATCCAATTACATCTAAACTGTCACCGCGGGAACAGCAAACCCACAAGACTGCAATGCAGGATCCTTGAGTTTGCACAAAGACACGCCATTCTATAATGGTTCCCTCTCCCCAAACCATTTTGTAAAAGAAGCATCAGACATATTGAAAAGCCTTACTTGCGAAGGAATAGATTTGGAGGACAGGGCCGATTCCCTTATATATCTTTTATATTCTTTTATATTATTTTATATTATTTTATATTCTTTTATCATATACCCTGTCAATTCCGGATATAATCATCCAGGCTCTCTCCCTAGCCGATTCATCATCCTCTCTGCTGTTCGCGCCCTGCTCATTATTCTGGCCATTCGCATCCAGGCTTCCTCGGATGGCAAATTTGGTATGGCTTCACAAGCAGTCGCACAAAAAGAAAGCCTACACACATGGATGCAGATATTCGATTTATTAGTATGTTCTGGATTGTTCTGGTTGATATGCACCCATATGGTCACTGATGTATTTAGTCACCCTGTCTTGGTGGAGTCATGGCATTTTGTAAAGGCCCGTGCTTGCAATGGCAAGAGTGACGCTTTGACGCTAAACCCTTTGATATATATATATATAATATATAAATAAAATATACATGTATATACATGTATATACATGTATATACATGTATAGGATTGTATGGCACAAATGCCTTGGCCCCAAGGCTCTGGGAACAATTGCCTCACCATCTTCCGGTGCTGCATTTTCCAAGGCTGGCACATCCTCAGCGGCAGGCTTGGCTTCATGTAAGATCACGCCTTTGCGGGTTTAGGGGCCTGTTGGTGCAACCCACGCAAAACACTGAAAATAATTGAAATTATCACAGCGTCCCCCAATGCACTCCCTACAAAGTGGCCTGACTCTAGATTCTGGGTCCATTTTGTCTTCCCACGGCTCATCCACACATCGCTTCTAAGCCCTTGCATGCAGAACTGATTCATTCATCAGCCTGCTGCACACGCCCGAATCAGGCCTAGAAACATCTCACTGACTGTAGTTCATTGAATCTACAACATGAAAAGGAAAAGTTCCACACAGGAATGCATCTTGGCGCAACAATCCAGCAGTTGTGTCTGCACAAGCTGCCGCTACACCACTATTGGCCGTCCATTCCTGCGGTTCACACAGGCTTGGAGCCAGCATGTCACCATTGTAGCGCAAAATTTGCGCGGGTAAATCGCCGACTTCCACAGATCACGTCCTCCTTGCCATCCTCGCTTTCCGGACTTGGTGGTTATCTGCTTGTGGTACTCCTGAGTGGCGGACAGCGTCCGCTGGCCCCATGGCATTTTGTAACAGACATTTTAGCCTAGAGTTAACATGAAATAACCACAAATGGACACACATGGAAGCCACCTTGGAAGTAAGAACAAATTCATAAACACCTCTGAAAATATCTTTGGGTCGTGTATATTCGTGCATACAATTTGAATCCCTGGAACCCAAATCTCTAGTCAAGCTTCCAAAGGCCGACGACGCTTGGCTTGCCGGCGTGCAAACCTCGCCTGCATGCACGATGTCATACCCAATATTGATCAATATTGCAGGACCCACTTGTTTCACATGCCTTTCCTGCTAAAAAAAAACATGTTGGCGGAAACATGTGGAAACTGGTTCAAGTTGGAGCAGGCAGGGGGTTGTCCAGGGTGCCAAGAACATAGGCCTTGATTCGGAGGCGGTTGCACTTGGTTAGTGTGCGGCGAACACTCTGCACTGTCCTGTCATTCCCAGGGACCGAAACTCATGACCACGTTCATCCACAAAGGGATCTACACAGGTCTTCACAAGCTTTTAATTACATTGCATTCAAATCAAATTTCAATGACAGAGCAGCAGTATTGCTGCATGTACCTCCCAGTTGCATCCCTCCATTCCCGCAAGTCCTCATGTTAGAATAAATCTTGGTGGGTTTGGCCAAATCATGGCCAAACATGCCCAGGTACGTTAAAGTGCACGCCCTCAGCGAGCGCAACGTAGAGGAGAAGTGTGGACCCCTGTGCATATGTGCTTCAGCTGAATTCGTATAAATTCACATAAGTTCAAATAAATTGATATAAATTGATCAATTGATCTAAATGATATATGAATTGAATGTATTTGAATGTAAGGAACATCCCCATCAGTTCTGCCAGCTGCACGAACTCCGGTTGGCAAAAGCCCCATGATGTGCTTGGCTGCTCGCAAATCAGCCAAACATCTGGTCGCAGCGAGTGGAGTATTTTCATACATGTAACCTGGGCGAGTGGAGTATTCTCTCATGGCTCCAAGCATCCCCAAGCCATTTTGTAAGCCTCTGACTTGAACAAGCCATTTTGTATTCTGGGAGGCTCATTTTGGGTCCCTGTGGAAGAAATTGCGCACAAAATCATACAAAATCAATCAAAATCATACAAAATCATACAAAATCAACATCACTTGAAATCCCAGCAGGCCTGCAAACAAATAATTTATTGTTAAATGTCTCGTTGAATTCAAGCAACCCAGTTGGTCCATATGACCCGGGCCAACCTCACCTTCCAGTTTCCCAAGTCACCGCGAACATTCTCCTTTGTCCGCTTGTGGACGGAGGCACAAGCACAGCTGTAGAGAGAACATGGTGGTGCGGCGATAGCCACACCGTTTGTGAAGAGCCTGCAAGCTAAACACTGGTTTTCGATGGTTCCGGAATGCTGAGGACAAACATAACTCATCATAACTCCTGCCTACCACTAAGATCTACTAAGATCATCTAAGATCTACTAGGGGGATCTAGAATGGATCTAGGGGGGACATGCACCCACAACCAAATATGTGTACACATATATACTTCTGTGTGCCAATGTGGTGCAAATGTTTGTATGCATGTGTGCATTGTGAAACAGGAGGCCTCATCAGATATCGAAGCAGGGACCTGCATCCATCCTCTGATGTCAAGTCGTGAGAGCGGCTCAACTTGACGTC
>CAMXCT020003301.1:467500-575609 GCA_947184155.2 Cladocopium goreaui
TGGTGTTGAATTTAATGTTTTTCGTTTAGCTTTTTTTTCCCAAACAGTGTGGCCACACTGAGGGGTTCTACAGTAAGGGTTGAGGCCGGGTGTTTAATCGAGGTGGTAGCCTGCGTGGACGACATTTTCACTAAAATGGCTGTTGTGACATGCCATGTGCATTTCCACTGCGCGGGCTCACACGAAGCAGGGGCCGCAGGCGGGGCGTCCCGCGTCCGGCATTTTTCCTGTAAATTTCGGCATAAAATGGCTCTTGTGAGATCGCCCGTGCAACCCTCTCGTCACTTTGGGCCTGTCAGATCGCTCTCGCTATGGCGCAGTGCGAATTTTGACATTGCTCGTGCAACCTTCTCAGCACTTTGGGCCTGTCAGATCGCTCTCGCTGTCGCGCGGTGCTCATTGAGATGGCTCGCGCAACCCTCTCGTCCATTTGGGCCTGTTGGATCGCTCTCGTTGCGGCGGTGTGCTCATTTTGACGGTCAAGGAGATCTTGCGCAGAGATCTTGACAAGGAGGTTTCTTAGAGAGATCTTGTCCAAAGATCTTGTACAGAGAGCCAGAGAGCTGTTATAGAGATCTTGTACAGAGAACTTGCCAGGACACCTCTTATGGAGATCTTGTACAAAGACATTGCATAGAGATCTGTTGCAGAGATCTTGCCCAGAGTTGTCTTACATAAATCTTGCCACGAGAGCTTTTATAGAGCGCTTGTACAGAGATCTCATACAGAGATCTTGCCAAGAGATCTCTTCTAGAGATCTTGTCCAGAGGTCTTGCCAAGAGACCTCTTATAGAGATCTGTACAGAGATCTTGCCAAGAGGTCTCTTACAGAGATCTTGCCAACAGAGCTCTTATATAGATCTTGTACAGAGATCTTGCCAGGAGAGGTCTTATAGAGATCTTGTACCGAGACCTGGTGCAAAGAGCGGAGGTCTTGCTCGGAGATCATTTATAGATAGCTTGAACAGAGATCTTACTTTGAGATCCCTTACAAAGATCTTCTGCGGAGATTTCCTATAGAGACCTTGTACAAATAGCCTTACACAGGGATTTCGCACAACAGCTTCTACAGAGAACCTCTCAAGGAAATCGTGCGCATGATCTTCTACAGAGATCTTCACAAAGGGAACTTGCAGAATCTTACCTGGTACCTCTTCTTCCAGAGACCACCTTGCATGAACACCATGCTTTCACTACTAGGGTCGCTCTTGTCCTGCTAGCTTGCAACCACTGATGATTTTAGGTCGTTTCCATCTTTCCCTTTAGAATCCGAACTACACACTGTTGGGGGTCTCTTGCCGGGATAATGGATGACTTACTTCTTGGGTACATGTGAAACAATGGATGATGTGGGAGATACGTCTCTCTCAACGTTTCCAAACTCTGCAAGTTCTGGACTTCTGGTCTGCTTTGCTGGAAAAATCAAGAATTCAGGAGTATTCAGACTAATTTGTGTACAGCATTGTTTCTGGTTTGATGTCACTGAACATCAAACATGGCTCCTTTCAGCCGAAAAAAACACCCAGGGTCAATTCTCTTTACACCTGATGACACCATCCATTTATCTGCAAAGAAATAAAATAATTACCGCATTTGCGGCAGGTCGGTGTACTCGCGCCCTTTCACGAGTTTGAGGTTGCAGATCTGGTTGGATTCAGCACATCTACTGATATCTACTGGAGCTCCAGACGCCAGGTACGAGTGCGTAAAAATGAGGTACAGGAACCCAAAAAAACAATAGACGGTTGTAACTTGCTGCTAAAACAGTGGTAAAATGTAAATAAGAGGGCATCTGAAAAGAAAACAATGCGGGTTTTATGTTTTGAGATATCACCCGATTTGGATCCGAAACTTCTCGAGTCAATTGCTATATGAATTCATAGCTATCAGCAAATCAATAGTACAAAATCACCATTTATCCAAAAGAATACTTGTTACTATAATCATCCAGCCTGTGTATATATCTATATATACATATATATATATATATTATACCGATATGTATGTATGTATGTATGTATGTATGTATATATATATATATATATTATACCGATATATATATATAATACATGTGTACATATACATATATACTAATATTTATATATAATTATGTATATATAGGGAAATATAATAAAATATAATAAAATAATAATACAATAACCCCCTGGTCAAACCATGAAAATAATCGAGAAATATCGAGAATCCCTCTTTTCAAGGAACCGATGATTCTCCCTTCCAACCCTTCGAGAAACCTCCGAATCTGCGGCGGACTTCATGGTCTCACAGACAGCTCCACACGAAGAATGGCCGTGGTATCGCCCAGTTGCCATGTGGTGCCCTGGTGGCAGCCGGGGACCTACCCATCTAACATCATCTAACTATGGATACAATAACCACTATAAATTCTAGGTAAATCAGCAAATTAGCTAAGCATGGGGTATCATCTTGTATATTTCGTATGAATATTTGATTGTTGGAGTTAAATCAAATCGCTACATGTTCGATGTTTAGTTTTTGCTTGACGATCAATGCTTTTGATGGAGGCATGGGTGTTTCTCAACATTCAGAACCAGAAATTAGATGATGGATAATTGTCTCTGATCTAAAATCATCAATTCTGGATGTGTTTTTTGACACCCAACATCACCCAACATTTTGAGAGCCACTCCAATGCGTAGGTGACGAAATGTGTATGTTGCAATGTGGTGCCCGTGCTGCCCCCCACCAGTTATAAGTTGGTTTATAACCTAACTATAGAATACTATAGAATACTATAGAATACTATAGAATACTATAGAATACTATAGAATACTATAGAATACTATAGAATACTATAGAATACTATAGAATACTATAGAATACTATAGAATACTATGATAGATAGATAGATAGATAGATAGATAGATAGATAGATAAATAGATAGACAGGTAGATAGATAGATAGATAGATTAGATAGATAGATAGATAGATAGATAGATAGATAGATAGATAGATAGATAGATAGATAGATAGATAGGTAGATAGATAGATAGATAGAAAGAGAGAAAGAGAGAAAGAGAGAAAGATAGAAAGATAGAAAGGTAGAAAAATAGAAAGACAGATAGATAGATAGATAGAGATAGATAGATAGATAGAGAGAGAGAGATAGATAGATAGATAGATAGAGATAGATAGATAGATAGATAGATAGGTAGATAGGTAGATAGATAGAGAGATAGAGAGATAGATATAGAGATAGAGATAGATAGAGATAGAAAGAGATAGATAGAGATAGATAGAGATAGATAGAGGTAGATAGAGATAGATAGAGATAGATAGAGATAGATAGAGATAGATACAGCTAGATAGGGATATGGATAGATAGATAAATAGATAGATAGATAGATAAATAGATAGATAGATAGATAGATAAATAGATAGATAGATTGATAGATAGAGATATGGATAGATAGATAAATAGATAGATAGATAGATAGACAGGTAGATAGATAGGTAGATAGATAGGTAGGTAGATAGATAGATAGATAGGTAGATAGATAGATAGATAGATAGACAGATAGATAGATAGATAGGTTGGTAGGTAGATAGCTAGATCGATAGATAGAAAGATAGATAGATAGATAGGTAGGTAGATAGATAGGCAGGTAGATAGACAAACAGAGAGGTAGGTAGGTAGATAGATAGATAAATATCATATCTACCATAAGTCCTAGTTATTGGAGCTATGTTCACAAACTGGGGCGCCACAGTGTAGACAACTCACCTCTTCCGATTTCCTTCCCAGGCCTGATTTGTTGCATCCCCAAGCCTGTTAACCAGTTAGTAAAAGCTCCAGAAAAAAAAACAGGGTGTTTCAATGGCTTCGAAAATGGACGGTTATCCAATATAAACCAGCATTTTTCTTGGCCAGATTCCCACAATCATCATCGAAATCCTCAATTTTCCTGGGTAAATCATCAAAAATCATTTTAAAAATTGGCAACGGCTTCCAGTTCGCAAACTCTTAAAGAAACATTGTGTATATATATATATATATATCCCTGGTATTTCCTACAATGTGGGGCCCCCTAGTTGTAAGATCGTTTGTAAACCCCATGAATACTATAGTTATATCTACTATATCCATCTATATCCCATAGTTACTGGAGTTATGGCACCAACTTAGCCTGGTTGGTGGTTTCAACCCCTCTGAAAAATATGAAAGTCAGTTGGGATCATTATTCCCAATATATGGGAAGTCATAAAAGTCATGTTCCAGTCACCACCAACTAGTGATTATTAACCATTATCAACCATGATTAACCATCATTATCCCATACTAAATGTTCCAGTCACCACCAACCAGATTATGTCCATTGGTTTATGTTTTTCGGGGGGTCAAAAAAAACCTGGGGGCCCATCTTCCAGTTGCGTCCCGGCTTTACCCGTCACGGCTCGGACGCTGGAAAACGCGTACGGCGGGCAGCGCCTGTGCTGCACAAAGAGGTTCCACCTGGAAGTCATGGTCCTGACGGAACCGATGCGGTCGGTGCTTTCAGAAAAACAAAAGCCACGAAAAAAAGTGCATTTAACCAACAATCATGGCGATTTGACTGTTTTATTTCATTTGAGTTATGTTCGATACGAGTAACACATGGTGTATAATAAAGTTCAATGACTCTTGGGTTTATGGTTATGGTAGATGTGTTACAGTAGTCAATGGGGTGATACTTCTAACTGGGGAGACACCACCTTATACATAAGTTTTGATGCTCGCCCCCCACCCGCCCCAGGCACGTGACCATCATCATCATCATAATCATCATCACTCTCCTTGCCTACACACTCTGGATTCAGCTGTATGATTTTTGGAAAGATGTATGTACTGCTGTGCTAGTCAAAGATCGACATGGGAAGGATAGGGGTAGATAAGATACAACAAAGGTATTGTTTCACATGACAGGATGTAAAAAAATGAACAAATACGTGGGAAGGGGCAAAATCATAGTCCACTGACATGGGAAGGACAGGTACAGGAACTGCACCCACAGTTATACTCTAAGTTGGTCTATAACCCCATCTGAGTATACATGTATCCACCATAAATCTTAGTTTGCCTGGTTGCCAGCCAACTTGCCCATCTTAGTATCACCCTTTCTGTACTGAACATATCATCACCTTTCGTGCCCTCCTTGTCGCAACTTGTCCCATGGGATAATCCGCAAAGTTGAATGGAAAGGAAATACTAATCTACCCATAGTTAAATAATAAATACATATATATATATATAATTTATATATATATGGGAAGATTTTTATTATCTGGGATATATGTATATATATCCCTTTTGTTGGGATAAACTTACGGATAAATCTGGAATATCACTGGTACCAGTTCCCATGAAAGACAAACATGTGATTTTTCATCATTCCATCGGCAGATTTTACCAGGATTTCTGGGAGAAGATCCAGATGACGATAAGAATGATAAGACCTGTGATGATCTATGCGGGTTATTCGGGAAAATTATGATCATCATCATAGGTCTATCTTGGACCAGACTATTTGGATCTATGTGGATAGTGTTTCTATGATGATCTATTATGATAGATTCTACGATAGATCTATGATGATCTATGTGGAATGTTCTTTTTTTTAATCACAGTTCTCAGCCAAGATTTACCCGAATAACATCTCGCTTTGATACTCTGACTCTAAAAACCCAGGATGTTTGTCACCTCCACCACTGCAGCTGGCTGATCATCCACCTTATGAGGCGAAGGGTTGGGGTCCAACATTCGGAACAGGCCTTCCAGATCTTCCAGCCCAAAGGAAAGTTCATGAAAATTTGTCAATGAGAAAATTCGAATCCCATGAAATCCCATGAAATCCAATGAAATTGCATGTTCTATTGTTGAAACAAGCAGTACTACCATGACTATGGGGCAAACATATACGTCTTAGACCTCCGGTGACGCGGACTTGGTCCAGTGGAACATCGCAAAGCTATCCCTGGAACCCTTGCGCGAAAGAATATCTCGACATATTTTGGGTTTTGTCCAAAGATGATGTACCCTCTGGTAAACTAACATAACTAAGGGAAAATCATCATTTTATAGCTGGGTAACTATTTCTATGGCCATGTCCAATAGCAAACTGCTAGTTTACCAGAGGGTACCCCATTCCATCCAGTGCTTTATCATCATAAAGTCCCAGTTTATAGTGGACATCATTTCCTGGGTAGACACTTAACCGTTCTTAACCCATTTTCGAACACTGATATGGGTCAATACTATGTACCCCAAAGATTGGATTCAATGGATGTCCATGTTCAAAATCAAAGATCAATCCATGCAGATCATACCGTTGGCAATATACCAGCATATCCCCAGGATATTCCAATTCATGTCCCAATTGTCCTTTCTTGTTTACCTCTCCTGGTCAGTTCCCAGCTCTCCTGCTAAAAGTTTAACTTCTCGACAAGACAATTGAATCGTATGATCATCATCATCAGCACCATTAAACTCGTATTAATGGTTTAATAACCATTAGATCATCATCATCATCATCATCATCACGAACCTTGAGTGAAAAGCGCACTCAATGCTAAGGTGAGTTGGCCCGTAGCAAGAATGCAACTGGCTTGGAATTGCATCAAACTCCGAGACCTTCAAACTGCAGAGTACTCTGGATAAATGCAGCATAGCTTGACTGAACAGCTGCTTCTGGTCCATGGCTGATCGATCGTCATGGAGATGATGATCATACCCAGTTCAGCGAACATCTCTGGACCATAGAGATATGGATCTAATCCAAGATAGCTGGGTATGATTTCTCTCCTCTTGTTGTCTGTCATGCCTCCAAAGATCATAGCAGCGAACAGATTTGCGCAAGGAGCAACATTTGTCACAAGCCGCAATTTGGATCAATTTGGCACCAGCTGCACGAGCAGCATAAGAACTGTATCACTTCACTTCTGGTTATGTATATACATATATCATATATATATATATATAAATCAATGAAACAAAACGAAACACAACGCGCGGCTGGGAACTGCCCTTGTTGTTGTTTTTGCATCATGGATGTTCAATCCCTAGACATGTGGTATAATAGGTTCTAACTAATATACCCTATTATACCATATTATATGGACGATTTCTATCTATAATATGGATACTCCAAAGGTTCCAACTATTTCGAACTAATCCCTATTCATTTCATTGTGAGTATACCCTAAAAATGTAGTAGTTGTCCGCAACATACTGTAGTTGTAGTGATATATCCCAAGTACACGTTGTTTTCTCAGTGGCTATTTCAGGAATCTAAACGGACGGGAGGTACCTACCTACACCATAAGGCCTATGTAAGGACTATGTGAGAGTATGTGAGGGAGGGGATATTACCACCACAATATGGTTTATATGATACAGTACCTCCAGTTTAGGTATCTGAAATGGCGTTGATTTTCTGGACAAACCCATCCAACAGTCCCTTAAACCGAAATATCGAGGCACCCCAAAGAGCATCTGCAGGTGCGGCATGTCTGCGCAAGGATCTGTGCATTTCACCTGGCATCGACGCGACGCAAAGGATCTATTTTTGGCACAGCAACAGGTGTAGATGAGCCACTGAAAATCGGAGATATAAGCAACACTCAGATATTTGGGTCCTGTAAACAGAATTCGATGTTTACTTTACCAGTTAACCCACCAATGAAGTGGTAGATCTTATGTTCTGAAAGGCGGCTTCCCTGGGCTTTCCACTTCCCCAATGTCGAAACCCTCGCTGGATGTCCGAACAGAGTAGAAATGATGAGTTTTCAGCTTTGACATGTGAATGCAAGCAGCTATAAAGTTGCAACAGGCTAACATACTATTAACAGATGTATACAGATGTATACAGATGTATACAGATGTATACAGATGTATACAGATGTATATATATATATATGTATATATATATATATAAATCTATATTTGTGCATATATATATATATATATATATAGTATATTATACATATTGTCTTATTTATATATATATATACAGATGTACATACACAGATGTACATATATAGATATATATAGTATGTTGAAGCGGCGCGATCCGAAACAAAAAAGCCTACCACAGGTCAACATTGTCTCAGGATTTCACCAAGCTTTCTACGGCTGGGAATGCTGATAGTTAAGCTAAAAAATATGTTATTTGGATAATTTCCCCCATTTGTTACTTATCCAGATGCCTAATATATACAGTCATCATTCATTCATTTTTTTTAATAGGAGTTTCCATGAAATAAACATCAATAAACCATCCAGCTATTGGGTACCCCCATGACGAAATTCCAGTGAACTCGGATCGTGATTGGGATCACGGCACTTTCTGCTAGTGAAGGAACGCTGGTAGCTTTGCTCGGAATATATAAATATATATGTATATATATATATATGTATATATATATATAACATGTGTCATCAGTGTCATCTGTTTCATTCCAAACTGGTAATTTAGTATTTTTTGTGGGTAAAATTAATGCCATAAACTTCATAAACCATCCCCCAGTCATCACATAACATCACCATAAATAGGTGGTATAAACTAAACCATCCCCAGTCATGGGTGATTTATGACGTTTTACCTACATTATGCTTATTTTGCCCCTTGCAATTTTGTATCGCCCAATTCCAGAATACTGCAGCACGCAGCAAGAGAGAGACTCATTCGTGCGACGCAAATGCAAAAAAAATAATAATCGCTGATGTTTTCAATTTTCTGGCGGAAGGCAATATCAAATGTTTCTGATTTTCAGTTGTCTGATGATTATAAATCCCATAAATATTCCAATATATTCCATTTCATCCCAATTGTTATACCCTCTGGTTCTTTAACATAGCCATGGAAGCCATGGCCCCTCTATAGATGGTTTACCTAGCTATAAATGGGTGGATTTTCCATGGCCAACTGTTAGTCATAACCGAGGGTACCATTTATAGAGACTACACCCATAAAATCCCAATTTTCCTGATGATACCATTGAAGACCTGCATCGTCGCTCGCAGCTCAGCAGTGGAGAAAGCCCCTGCAGATGCCTCAGTAGTCACAGCAAAGTCCCAGTCTCGTATGGGAATGCAATGGCTTGGGTGAAAATGTGATTGAACCAACACTTATATTCATATTATGTTCTTACAATTTTATCCGCATTCTGGATTGATTTGACACATTTGGGAATTGACCGTGATTGAACAAGTAATTCATTTTGGTAGATGATGTCATGGAGATTTACCAAATTCGGAATGTAAGACCAACATATGAAGGGCGAAATCAAGATCAACAAGCCAACCAAGTTTTAAAGAAATGCCTACTCCATAGCAGCCACACATCGTCCGTGATACTGGCAAGATTGGCCAGATGAGTAGCCCAGCTTGCAGATATGTATATATTTACTACACTACACACACGTCACACACATATATATATATACACATATGACGGTGTGTCAAAATGTTTTTTCCTGGTTTGGTTGATAAATCGTAGTTGCTTGCGTGCCGCTTCTTGTTTGGTCTTTAAAACTATGACTATGACTTATGAAAATAGTCTGAAACCCTGCATTTTATCTTTCAGGTTTGAAACCTTAGCTAAAACCTGCAGTAAATGCTAACGCGCGTCTATATGAAGTGGGTGCCGCTGCTAGTTGTTAGTGGTGGAAATGGAATAGTGTTTCATCTGCTGCAGGGCTTGTCGTTGTCTTTGCTGTCACTGTTGCTTTTGTCAAACAGACAGGATAAACTACAAGTTCTTCGGTGGCGACTGGGTCACGGGTCAGCCAAAGCCGCTTTTTGAAACTTTTGCTAGCGCATTGCTAGCAGGGATCTAGCGGGTAAAATTACGTACAAATTCGCAAAATTGAGCCGCAACCTCAAAAATATAGGAAAATAGTTTACGTAGCACAGAAACTCACTAAGACATCCTTAGGTTTACGGTTTAAGGAACTAAGTGTTACTTGATTCTTCTTCATGTTGATATAACAAGCAGTTAGGAACACATAAAAAGTATCCGTGAACATGGGTGTGAAAAAAACTAGCACAAACCTAGCGGGTTTGCTAGCGCTGCCTTGCAGAATTGGTGAATTTAGTTGCGCGCCGCCTTATAACGAAGAGGAAAAACACTAGGTCCACACTAATTATCAACAACTGGTACAAAACTTCTGTCAACTATTTTTGGCACAACAATCTTTATATATATATATGTATATAATATATATATATATATATTATATTATATTTATAATAATAATAATAATGATAATAATAATAATAATATATATATATATATTATGCAAGTAAAAACATCATCAATATTACGCATGCTGGCAACTGGATGACCCAGGGACCCAGGTTGGTGGTTGAGCCACCTACCCCCCTGGTTGATGGTTAACATGTGGTTAATATACTGTTAATAATGGTTAATATGATGGTTCTTATATGGTTAATATGATGGTTATTATATGGTTAATGATGGTTAATAATTATCTGGTGGTTTCAACCTACCCCTCTGAAAAATGATGGAGTTCGTCAGTTGGGATTGTGACATTCCCAACTATTGGGGAAAATTAAAAACATGTTCCAAACCACCAACCAGATTGGTTTATCAAACAAAACGTATACCCACGAGTTGATGATTTAGCAGCTAGTTTCACCTGAATTGCTATAAATTCTATAGATTTTTCCGTCCTCTCATACTCTACAATGTGGTGCCCCATAGTTAGATAAATTGGTCAAAATAACTCAAATAAATTCAAATAACTAGGAATAATCAGGACTTATGGTAGATCTATTTACTATAGTTAGTGGGGTTATAAACCAACAAACATCACTGGGGGGCACCACATTGTAATCTACTCCTCTGGCGTCGACTTTTAGAGCCACAAACGCTGCAAAGAATCCATGGACATCATGGGGATAATCCCATGGCTTCTCTGCTTGGTGGTTGACCAATCCCTCTGAAAAAATGATGGAGTGAAAGTCTGGTTGGTGGTGTCAACCCCTCTGAAAAATATTAGTCAGTTGGGATGATTATTCCCAATATATGGAAAAATAAAAGCCATGTTCCAGTCACCACCAACCAGCTATCAGTTGCTTTCCTACTTGCCCTAGTTACGTAGGTACAGTAAGTCACAGTCTCAGTGTAATCCATTGAGAAATCACTGCAAACCCATAGGGGATATTTAAGCACTGGATTCTGGCGGTCAACAAACAAAAAGGGTTTATCCAAAAAGGGATGCTTTTTTCCTGTAAAACAAACCATTTTTTGGGGGGGATGTGTTGAGGAATATTTTATATATAACTTATATAACAATGGACACAGGCAATCTAAGGGATTGTCAAAAATGTGGTTTACGACAACTATCTTAGTGGATCTTAGTGGGACAATTGATCATAATCAAGTGCAATTGGGAGGGTACCCAATGTTCAAACAACCCCAAATAGTCTCATATGAGTTGGATTTGAATTGGATAGGTAGGATAGTTTCACAATCGGTTTTGCATTTGCTCTATGAAAGCAATGCCTACAAAGTCGCCAAATTCAGGTACTCCACAAACAACTTCGTGGTTTTGGACCTTCTATTCGTCCACAACGCGCAACATCATTGCCCATCTTCATCAACTCTCAGTCGGTGAAGCTCTAGCTTGGTCATCATTGGACATCCAGATTTAAGGGTGATGTTGCCGGACCAGGGTACCCTGATTTTCTCATGCAAGGGCAAGCTTGTCCGTTGCCAGGTCATACCGTATTTAGGGGAGCGTAGCAATCCTCCGCCGGGTCGACTGTGTTGTTTTGACACACGGTTGCACTGAGATTCCACGCCGCGGGGTTGAGGAATAGCACGAAAGGCACCTGGCCGCTGATTTCTATTTGGGGATTTAGATAGGCCAAGATGTGGGCTCATGTCTTTCCACTGGTTGCACCCAGTTTTCCACCCCAGTATTGTTGGAATTGTAATTGGAGAATTTTCCCTAGTTATATAACCCTGAAGACCTAGTTCATCCAGATCATCCAGGGATATGCTGGTTGTGCTCCCAAGACTGGAAGAGTTTGATGGCTATGCAAGGGCCCACCAGTTGGGTTTGTCGGTCAACCGTGGAGTTATTTCAACCGACTTATCATAAATCAACCCATCAGGTTCCCTTAGCATCTGATTATTTGTATTTATTTGTTACATAGCCATGGTTAAGCCATGGCCCATAGAAATAGATGGTTTACCGAACTTAAAAATGGGTGGATTTTCCATGGCAAACTCTTAAATAACCAGAGGGTAGTTATCCCAATTGCTGGTTGAACACCCAATTTTGCTTTGCTTGAAAATCTCTCTGCTGGTTTCATGGGCCGAGAAAAAATCCGCCCCTCACCTCTTCAGTGAAGCGTACCACAAAACGTCTGGAAAGGCCATAGCCTCAGTTCCCAGCTCCGTGCCCCCAAAAAATGGAGGGGTTCTTCATCAATCATTGGGTAAGGGGATACAACTCATGATTGGTTGGACGTTAATCAATAATATGACGAGTGGATAGTAATCCCTATGGATCCAAACACTGTCTGAGAAGGTCCTTGACCCCCTAAATCACACCCTAGTCGTACTTCCTGAGAAGGTACGGCTGGATCCATAGGGAATGTGAAAATTTAATGGTTACTAATGGATACTTAGGGCAGCACCTTGGAGGTTGACCCATCGGTGGTGATTTTACCACTGAAAATTACTGGGAAATTTTTCAATTGCAAAGTGTCTGCTTAAATTTAGATTTTGAACTTTAAAAAAAATGTGATTTCCTCAGAAAACTCTGGATGCTCAGGTCTTTATTTTAAATCTAGTGTAGTAGTACAACTCTTGCCGATGAGAATTTGACCAGCAAAATTGGGTGGTGTTACGTCTTTAAGTATTTAAATATTCAAAATTGAGCACTCACAATAAGGATGAGTTATACAAGCAGGGTTTGTCCAAAGACCATTTAAGGTACCCTCTGGTAAACGTTTACATAACGAACTGGAAAATCAGCATTTTTCATGGGAAAACTCACTATCAATGGCCATTTTCAATAGCTATTTTGACATCACCAGGCCGGGTAAATTGGAAAAATGCCGGCGACCTCTTCAGAAGTGATTCCCCAGGGACCATCTGGCGTGGCATCTGGCGCCCCAACGGTACTGAGAACAAAGGCGTCGCAAGTCGACACACCAGCCTCAGACGGGTGAGGCACCTGGATTTCCCGAGGTGTTTCCATATGTTTCTTGGGTAAACAAACAATACAATCTCCCAACGAATTTAATCCAATTCTTGGAGAATTCCAGCTTCATTTCGAGGAGTCGGACAAACATCAAGCCATTAAGCCATGGTGTTCTGCAGTTAAGTCCCCTTTGTTTCAATGGAGCTGAAGCATCGTCCCATGTTTGTGTGAAGAAACACACATATCCAATAAACCACTAAAGCTCTCAATACTTGGTGTTTCATCCCACTTGAATGGATTACATTACCCTCTGGTAAACAAACATAATTATCGAAAATGGCCCAGTTATAGTTGATTTACCTATTAGAAGTGGTGATGTTCCAGTTCGCTATGTTAATTTACCAGCTTGTATTATGTTATATATATTCCAGGCAAATTCCCGTGGATTCACCCTACTGAAATCCCAGTGAAAAAACTGGGCGTCAAGCACGGGAAATTCCCCAAAGAATGGTGGATCGAGATGTCCATTATGGATTATGTCCCGAATGTAGAACCTCACGAATACACTTAATACACATTATATGTACATATGCCGGGGTAGTACATTAAAGGTGGTAGAACAACCCTCGACAAACATCAACCACTAACGCCAGGGTGTTTGAAACTGTTTAGTTCAATCCAGTTCACATATACCAAGTACAGCAATACCACAAAAAAAAACAAACCAGTACCAATTCCATAGCAGTATTACTTAAGTAGTTACCAATATTCATCGTTGACTTTGTATCAAAGCATTCGACTTGAATATTCATGACTCTACCTCCCTATAAACAAACATCGGTGTGAAAATAAACAACATTGTTTGTATGTTTATCCTATGGCAATTTGTCAATATGCATTAGTCGTTATCTGATATTCATTAGGTACTGTACCAATACTCTTCAGTAATTAATCAAGATAATCACTCAAAATCCTATGTCATATGTCACCAAAGGGCCCTAAGTCCTAAGTCACTGGGGCCTAGTAACCTAGTACAATCAATTGCTACTAATTTGTTTCCCAGAGAGTTATCATATCAAGGCCACGAGCCACCACAGGCTTTCCGCCCAGTTCTATATGCTTATCTTCCCCCCCATAAACGATGTGAATATATTGCCAACTTGCACGGGTGCTGCTTTTAATGTTCGGAGATGTTCGGAGCTTGTAACTGGTACCCGGAAACTCCTGTTCGAGATTAAGCTGGACGTTTGTTCATGTCAGAAACTTCGCGCAAATTCAGCCGAAATTCGGTGCATAAATGGTTGAAGCTCTGGAAACGCGTGTTGTGTTGCTGCATGTTGCTGCCTCTTATGTGAAACCATTTCAAAACATCCCTCTTTCGCGTAACACGACCTTTGCATGCAGGAAGGCTTCAACAAACATCACCAACCCACCAGGAGTTGCACAAATCTAGTCTCTTCGAACACCCACAGTTTTTTTTGCTTTTGCTGGTTCTTGTGCCCAGAAATGACACAAAAGTACACAAACACATGCCCAATTTTCATGCCTTTGTTGCTTGACTGGTGATGACTTCTTGACCAAGGACTGGATTATTTTCTTAAATTGCAACATGTGTTTATGTATGTATTTGACTGCGCCCTCCACACGGACCTTCGGCAACGCCACCCCGCCAAACCCTGTTCATTTAATTGCTACCTGATTTTTTTTGCAACTTGACCTTGTCACGGTGCAACTTGATTTTGTCCACTTGCAACAAAAAAAGGTTGCCTAACTGCAACTTGATTTTGTCCAAGCACAACTTGATCTGCTTAGTTGCAGTCAGGCTCTGTCCAATAGAGCCCTGCTCTCTTTAATAGAAAAAAACTTCTGCTGAATTGCAAGCTGATTGTGCTTAATCGCAGCGTGTTTTCCTTAACTGCAGCAAGTTTCCTTAATTGCAGCCACTTTTCCTTAGTTGCAGCAACTTTTCCTTAATTGCAGCAACTTTCCTTAATTGCAGCAACTTTTCCTTAATTGCAGCAATTTTTCCTTAATTGCAGCAACTTTTCCTTAATTGCAGCATTTTTTCCTTAATTGCAGCAACTTGTCCTTAATTGCAGCAACTTTTCCTTAATTGCAGCAAGTTTTCCTTAATTGCAGCCACTTTTCCTTAATCGCAGCAACTTTTTCCTTAATTGCAGCAACTTTGTCCTTAATTGCAGCCACTTTTCCTTCATCGCAGCAACTTTTTCCTTAATTGCAGCAACTTTTTCCTTAATTGCAGCCACTTTTCCTTAATCGCAGCAACTTTTTCCGTAATTGCAGCAACTTTTAATTTTCCTTAATTGCAGCAACTCTTTCCTTAATTGCAGCAACTTTTTCCGTAATTGCAGCAACTTTTCCTTAATTGCAGTAACTTTTGGTTCCAGGCCCCCTTGGTTTCAAGAAAGTTTTAATGAACATCTTGCTTTTTGCATCAAAACTAAGGGCCTAGACATTGTTTAAGTAGCATCTAGGCCCCCTAGAAAAACCAACGTAAATCTTGTTATTTTGCTCAAAACTACCTTATGGTCGGTTTGAACTTGTGCTACTTATGCAAACTTACAAATACTTATGCTAGTTATGTTAACTTATACCCTACTTAGGTTGTAATTTATAACTAATACTAAACGTAAGTATTTTTAAGTTGGTCACAAGTTACTTACAAGTAAACATAAGTAGTATACAAGTAGAAATAAGTAGAAATAAGTAGAAAATAGTAGTTGAAACTTCTTGTTTTTGCAAAAAGTGAGAAGGAAATCCGAACTTAGGTTTGGAGAGGTTTAACTTTAGTTTTCGAAAGCTTTTTGGTATATTTTTGGTGAAACAGCATGGGCGCGCTGACTAAGCAGAAGAACTTGTTTTGGGGTTTGCCGCGCTCCACGCTCAATAAGGAAATGATTTTTTTTTATCGATGCTTTCGAGCGGTCACACCGCTCTTGGTTAGTAAAACTTAGAGACAGACATGGACAGATATAACATTATATAACTAGCTATGTTATATATATAATATATGTTATCTTGATAGCGGTCACGCCGCTTCCTATATATATCATTGAGCGGGCACACCGCTAATATTAATGCATTGTATTGAACAATGGTAAATATTGTTCTTTTATATGTTGAAACGCAAATGCATGAAATAGCAAAACCATTCCCGCGCATGGTTTCTTTTACAAAGGCCCACTGCATGTGTAATTACGACTAGGACAAGAGCGTGAGAAGATCCTCAGTCACCACGGACACCTGCCAAACGAGACTGGGGTGCATGTCCTTCAGGTAGGGCAGCATCTTCTGCAACATGGTCAGGTCGTCACGCATTGCTTTGCGCTGGTAGATGTTCAGGGTGGTGACATGGTTGAGGTCCAGAAACTTGTCCATGGGAACCCCGATGCTGCTGATGGTAATGTCGTCCCCAGTAAATCCGTTCATCTTCACTTGAGCTTTTGTGATTCCAATCCACAAGTCAGCTACGGATTGGGTCTCCATCGTGATGCCTAGGCAAAGACACGTGTTTCTGCACGCTTCCCGAGAAGCTTCGAGCTTCTCTGCACGCTTTTCAGGCCAAAGATGTGCACGATCCATTTATAACATGTTATAACTGTTAGTTGGGCCATAACTGTGGTGAAAAAAACCACCAAGCCCCCGCACGTACCACCACGCAGTCGCTCTCATAGCTCAACTGCAGCTCTCCCGGCGCCATGGCCTGCGAAGCTTGCGCTTGCGAAGCTGCCTGGCGCAATGGGTTGAAGGGTGTAGAAACCATGGATTCACCAGTAACAATGTGAAACCATAGGAAACCGTAGGAAAACCATAGGAAAACCATAGGAAAATGGCCATTAACAGTTATACATATTTATACATTATTTGTTTAACTCCTATAAGTAGGGTTATATCATTATAAACCCATGATTTTCGTGAATGGATGTTGAACAATAATATAACGAGTGGATACTAATATTAATGCAATGGAGACTAATGGATACTTACAATGTGGGGCCTCCTAGTTGTAAGTTGGTTTGTAAACCCCATTAGCTCAAGATCTAGCTATATCATATCTACTATCTATATCTCATTGTGACATTGGAGTTTTTTGCACCAACTTAGCTATCGTTTGGGGGCCCCACAGTGTAGGCAACAAAGATGGTGATTGAACCATCCAAAATGGGTATTGCAAGGTTCAACCGTCACAACCTGTTGGCCCACCTGACAATGTCATTTAATCATCGAAGCAAGAGCAATGTAGGTCTACAAAAAGGAATTAAGCAAAGTAACATAATTTTGCATGTTTAGAATGGATGTGATGATATGAAGTATCTTGGATTATTTTGGCCGATAGATTTCAGTAGTCGTTGGTGACATCTCAAACGCTCCAGGGTCGACCGCAAACATTCATACAGATTCACGCCAACACTGGTTTACTGGGGCTTGTAATTCATACCGTTGATCACTGATATACTCACTATCTATCGAAATTTATGATTGAAACTCCCTCTGGCAGGATACAAGTCGGTTTATGGTTTGAACTTCAATTGATATGTGGATTCATAATCAGTGTGTAATTTCACCCAGAACATCATTGAAAAAAATCTGACGGTCCTCAGCCTCTATGCTCGGCTCCAACCTATCACCAAGGTGAATCCTTGAAACAAAAAAACATGCAGAGCCTTACTAAACCTTGTTTTTCCGAGAAATTTCAAAAAACCTTGGTGTATAGACGGCTATCCCTGCGAAATGGGAAACCCCATTTTATGTTTGTTGGTTTACAATCTCGAACAAAAATACGATTAAATCATCTAATATCTACCATAACCTCAACATTAGACTTATAAAAACCAACTTCGCCCATATAAGTCCAGCATAAATCCTCATGGTTACAAGGCTGCCAGCCTGACCTAAAACAGGCAGATGGATCTTCATCGGTTTCTTGGTGAAATCCCACTAGACCCCCATTCAAACCCACTAACATCCCATTAAATCATTAAATCACCATTTTTGTTGGTGAAATCCCATGAAAATCCCATAACATCACCATTTTCCTTGGTAAAACCCACTGAAAAAACCATCCCGACACGACACCGAAACCTGTGGTTCGTGGACTTCAAGCGTGTCCAGCAAACCCACCGGCCGAGGCGCCGCCTTGGGATGGCTATAGCTGGTTTTTTTTTTAGCTGTGGAAAATGGATGATACAATATGACTATATCCCCAGCATATACATACCCATAGGATCCATGTATGGTATATATGCTAACATTGGGGGTATATTGATGGTAAATGTTACCATATATAGCTATGAGATGATATAAACTGGTTGGTGGTTGAGCCCTACCCCTCTGAAAAGTGATGGAGTGAAAGTCAGTTGGGATGATGATTCCAAATATGTGGAAAAATAAAAAATGTTCCAAACCACCAATATATATATGATATAAATATGCTGGGGAAATATTTATAGCTCATGGAATTGCTGGATGGATAGACCCTGGCAGATAGAGGTTGGAAGATTAGTTTGAAACTGTGCTATTTTCAGGGTCTATGTTAATTTACCAGAGGGTAATTGTGTTTAAATATATCCTTATATGGAAAATGGATGGATAATACGATGCGAATTGTTTTAGAACCCTAAATGTTACAACTAGAAACCTTAAAACAACTAAAACCTAGCTATATATATATATCAATCTAGTTGGATAGTGATAAGGATAATTACAACTAAATATATTTAAACCTACCCTCAGCTACGTATATTTAAATATATATATATGTATGATATATGCATATATAGCTATATATACATAATATGTTGTTTCAGTATTTTAGTGGTTGATGTCACCTGCGCAACCAACAAAAGGAGAGCAGGGACTCGCTGCCACACGATTTTTCGCCCTCGCGCGCTCTCCCGCGCAGTGCGACTGATGTCTTTTCGCGGCCTGGGGAAGTCTGGGTTTGTCCAAGAAAGGAGGAATACCCACGTAGTCAAAGTTGGATTATCCGCTTATCCGATATGATCCGGCATGGATAAAAAACCCTCTATGAAGGGTGGGATCAAATGGGGGAGATAGTGGGATATATGATAAAATGGAATATTGTGGAATATCGGTTGATACCCTTCAGTAATCAAACATGTTCAGCTGGGAAATACTCTATAACTGGGCATGTGAATAATGGTACTAAACGAATGGATCTGGAGGAATATATGGTTCATGGGCAAAGCCAAGTTGGGTACCCCTAAACCGGAGGGCTTTGCCCATGTTCCCAATTCACACAGGATCACGCAGGCAGGTGGTGCCCCAGTTTGTGAACGCTGTTTGTTGGTGGTTTAAATAACTCCAATTTCACGACTGGGTTTATGGTAGATATACCGAACTACTTAATGGGATTATAAACCAACTTATAACTAGGGGGGGTATTAGCTTGTATATCCTTGCAGAATCTTCTTAACGGTGACGGGGAATACCACTCACAAGTAAGTCTGCCTTTATTATACAAAGATTCATGTGTGACGTTGTGCACATATTGCACCTGAATTGCAAGTCGCCGTTCGCGAAGTTGCAACCAGCTGCCTTCCAACCTGCGGTCAAAATGAGCCATGTTGACATACCCTTTGATATCAGCAATACCCCAAGGATTACCCATTAATGTTCCTTGGGTTATCCACATCTAGTACAGCTGGAATTAACTGTAGGATTACACGTATAAGCTCTCAAGTAGTTTGGAAACTCTGCTTGTAGTTGCTTCGCTTCCCATGAGAAAAGAAATACACATAAGGAATATGCATGTCCCAGTCATCATCCATTTTAATAGGGTTTTCCAGGAAATAAACCATCAGTTTTGGGGTACCTCCATTTATGGAAACCACCAAATATGTACAACAGTAGCTCCCAAGCATCTTAACCACCGGATAATCCGCAGGATGACCAACTCACCACGACGTAAAAAACAATTCGGGCTTTGGTGACCCACTACTGATTCACAACATTTGGATAAGGTCAAAACTGCGTTTGTTTGGGGAATGAAAAACGAATGATTTGGGCATATTACATTTTGAAGTAACCATTATCCATTTCATTTTGAAGTAACTGCAGTTCTTAAATGGGTACTGTCAAGTGAAATGAATTTAACTGCGGTTTCAACCTCATTCCTGTTTCTCTTCCAGTGATTTGGGCACCCATCCTTGGATGCGGCAGAATGATGCATAGAAACTTTCGGGTGACCAGAACTCAAAAAACGGTTTTATAATCCCTCTGGCACTCGTATGATGTTGATACGGTGGATGGAAGAAATCCTGCACCACCTTGGATGGTTGAAACCCTATAAATAATGGGATAAACCATCTACAGTATCAACTGGTGCAGGATTTCTTCCATCCACAGTATGGAGACACTAAGAGCTTCACTAACAAACCACGCCAATGCTAGCTGGCAAAAGCCCCGTTCGCTGACGCCGAACCCTTGCCCTTTTTGGCCATTTAAAATGTAAAACCTGGCAAGCGTGCAGAAACTGTAAATGGGTTGCCTGTGAGGTTGCTGCATCAGCCACATGATGATAGAAATTTGAAACCTAGATGTTGGAATGAAATTACTTCCCTGTTTTCGATATCTTTCAAAGCAAATGCAGCCTTGGAGCAACACTTGGTCTGCAAGCTGCGGCTTGCAGTATGGAAGACCCCTTTCAATAATCCTGAGAGCCACCAGGCTATGAAGGTACACCAAAGATACACCCCAGACTCTCTGTACAAACGGAACTGCCTTGTGCAGCCCCAGCAGCTCAGAAAACATCGAAGACCCCAAGGAAGGCAGTGATTGCTTCTGATGCTCAGGGTTCAACAGCCCCCACGACCAAAGCAACGGGCGCGAACAGGCATGCGATTTTGGTCGATCTCATAGGGCACGAGAAGTGTAAAGAGGAAGTCCCCCTTGCGGCTCTCCTCATGAAGGTGTCCAATGTCCCAAACTACTGAGCAACAAAGATGAGTTGTTTGGGCATGCTGAAGAACTACAAGTTTTAACCAAATGATGTTTGTTGGTCAAAAAAAACAAAAAATATTTTAACAAATATCGTTCAACAACCGTTCCATTTAAAAGTTTGCTCTCGAAGGATGTGTTTGTTTTCTTCAGAATATGCTGTTTGTGTTGTTATTGTTGTTCTTGTCGCTGTTGTTATTGATGAATATGGTTTTGTGTTTGTGTAGCCGTGGTAGCAGTAGCAATAGCTGTAGCCGTAGCAGTAGCGGTAGTAGCGGTGGTGGTGTTGGTGGTAGTTGTAGTAGTTGTTGTTGCTGTTGTAAAATTTAAACAATAAACACAACAAAAAATAATAACACTAATAATAATAATAGCAATTATAAAACATATAGTAGTGCTCGCAGCAGTGGTTGTTGATGATGTGTTTGCAGAATCTGTTTGATCTCTCATAGTTGGATGCAATGATATATAAGCTTTAAACAAAACAGTATACTAATTTTCGCTTGTAGCATGCAGGATGCACATGTATGCATTATGCATCTAACGTGTAAATATATATATATGTATATTTAAATGTATGTGGATCGAGATGGCTGGAAAATTGTTTCATGGACAAAGAAATTGACTCAATAAGCCCAAGTAGTCTGTCAATGTGCTAAATTTGATTGTGCTCTCTTACCTACATAAGCCCATATTTTGATTTTCCGAACCCCTTTACTGCCATGCATTTGAGTTTTCTATACAGTTTGTATGCCGTTGCTGACTAAATTTGCCATAAAA
Organism: Cladocopium goreaui; assembly: GCA_947184155.2. Taxonomy (NCBI): domain Eukaryota; class Dinophyceae; order Suessiales; family Symbiodiniaceae; genus Cladocopium; species Cladocopium goreaui. The sequence goes on from CAMXCT020003301.1 coordinate 489,456, forward strand.
AGTCTGCCGTGCATATTAAACAAATTCGACCATTTGTCCCATGTTCACTTGCCCGATTACCAAGGTTTTTTTGTTGGCTGATGCTTACAACAAACATGTTGACTAAAGAATCCTTGCGTGTTTACGTTTCACATCATCGCTAGCTTGTCCATTCACCAGACTTTACCTCTATGTTTGGTTGTCAGCCTCCAGCGCTTACTGGGCAAATCACCATTTCTGTTGGTGAAGATCACGCATTTTGAAATGATTCAACAGAAGTCATACCCAAGCAGCATGAAGCAGCCATTAACCCTGTATATACGAGGATGGTCATGGAAATGGTGATCAATTGGGGTATGACCCATTTTGTCCTGGTTGTAAAGGCTTAACATTGAGCATTTACACCAATCTGGGGTTGGTTCAAGAATGGCGACGTCGAATCTTAGCATTCAAACATCGCCATGTTCTCTTCAGAAAAGTTAAGAGGAATAACCCGCCCCAATTTGAGAAACACCCACATTTGGTAATACAAGCTAGAAAAAACTGATTATGTTTGGTGAGATTAATATCGTGTGCATGGATATCATCTTGCATGAAGGAACTTCAAGAATCGTTCATAACATGTTCTTCTTCAATCCTAGCTCACCCGTTTTGATTATACTAGTAGTGGTTTAAAAAAAAAATCTATGGCCATTTCAGGAACCTAAATTGGAGGTACCTACCATATATAAGGCCTATGTAAGGGCTATGAATATACCCCCAAAATATGGCCTTATATGGTACAGTACCTCCATTTTAGGATCCTGGAATTCCCATTGAAAAAATATCGGGATTTTCTTAGGTACAAACATTTCAGGGGCCCATCCCCGTACTAGCAGCGCGATGGATAAAAACCACGTCCAGGTACGGGTCGTTTCTCGGCCGGCGGACACGAAAAGGTGAGTGTCTCAAGCAGACCCTCCTGAAGATCCAAGGAAACTCGGCTGAAAACGTGCAGAAAATCTGAGTGTTTGGAGGATGGATCACCCAGTGAATGGTGTGTATATATAAATATATATTACATATTGAGTTATATATATATTGATATATATATATATATATGTTGAATGAAATATATGTATATACATTGAAATATATGTATCATATATGTCATATGTATATATATATGGAATTATGTAAATGTTGAATTATTTATATACATATATATATATATATATGTATATATGTTGAATTATATATTATATATATCATATATATATAGATATATTGAATTATATATATATACAACATATAAAATAAATAACCAAGGAATCGAGGACTGACCAGGTCGTGATCTCAGTGATCCAAGTGGAAACCTTTTTGCAGTCGCTCAGGAAATTTTGGATGTACCTAAGGGGAATCATAAGTAATGTCCTGGTTGGTGGTTGGCCTACCTCTCTGAAAAATATGAAAGTCAATGGGAAGGATTATCCCATTTATTATGGAAAAATGTTTGAAACCGCCAACCAGATAAGTAATGTCGAGTTAGAATTATAAACCTACTTGGGATTAATCAACCTAACTTGACATTAATCACTTCTATTCTGACTTGTGGGAAATTATTCAAAGCAACCCGGGGATGTACTTGGACATATATTCAACTGTCGGCAGATTGTGGAAATACATGAACATACACACATATGTTGTCCATGTTCAACCAACGCTCGATGGTCATGCCTAGCATATTCTGCACAGAAGCGATCCTGGGAGATCAGCAATGTTTTGGATCCAGCGTGCGTTAAGACATGATGACAAGGCCATCAATCTTCTGGATAAACTAGAATAATTATCAATAATTCACCAACCTGAAAAAATGCCGTTTGGGGATATGCCCCGGACCCCTGCTAACCAGAATACTTGCCGTGCCAAGATTGGAACTAAGATGTTTGCACGTGCTTCGAAGAACACCCCGAAACTTGCCATGAGGACTAGACGAGGACCGAAAAACCAAAAAGGACTAAGGGGTGACACCGTATTACAAGTCGGGTTCCAAGTCGGGTTCCAAGCGCATAATTAACTCTGGCTGGTGGTTGACCTACCCCTCTGACAAATATGAAAGTCAGTTGGGATTATTATTCCCAATATATGGAGTAATAAAACATGTTCCAAACCACCAACCAGAACTGCTCAAACGTTTACAAAATGAATTGCTGAGCTGTACTTCAACCCTAGGCCACAAGGAAACAAACTGTTTATGCGAAACCAGTATCAGTGGGTAGCGACTGCCAACATGCTCTGACTCCAGCAGCGTGTAACTGTAGAGATAAGTCAACGTTTTGTAAAAGATAGTTTAAGCTATCAAAACCATGGTGGACTGGGACTGGTCCAGTCATTCTAGGTGATCACTGATCACTGTCTAATTTCTGAACATTCAACTTTAATATTGATACCAACCTTGAAAAACAAATGCGTGAAGTTCCCGTGACTGAGCACACAAGAGTACCCATTCAGCTGGTCCTGAGTAGCTTGTGGTATGACCTCCTGTAAGCGCTCCTCATCTACCACACCACCTCCACGGTTGTATGTCATCTGGATCTCATTGTCATAGAATTTGAATTCCCAGAAGGATTCGCCAAAATCTCCCGTGATGAAATTGTTCTGCTCAGACGTTGCCTCATAATTTGCTTTGTGGTAGGACTGCTGAAAGCCGCTGAACTTTACACGACCTGTGCGACCATCCTCGTTTTTGTTTATTTCATTCATGATATCCATACTGTAGAGCGGCTTGAAATGTCGTTCGCGCAGCAAAACATCATTCCCATCAACCGAGAGCCTCACACAATAGTTGATGTCAGGATGCCTGTTGACCACACACAAAAAATACTCCGTTCCTGGAGGCATCTGAATAGGATTCATCCTTGGATTTGGTGGTTCCCAAGAACCAAGACATCTTCCTAGTTAATGAATTAGGCGCTTTTGGTTCGCAAATGCTCCATGGTGCTGGAATATTTACCAACATGTACCCTAAAAATCACCCAAATGTAGGTAAATATACCATACATGGAGCATATGGGGTTTGAGATTTAACTCACAAACCGAAACCTGAAATAAACCCTTGGCGGAAAAAGTTTTTGCAACACTGATCATGGGGTGACTGACCAGGTTGCCCATCAAAAAAAAATATTCAACGCAAATCCGTGCATCTCAACATCTTCTCCCATCATCCCAATGAAGTTGTCCAAAGGAACTTCTCCATAAGGCCGGTTTTCATGTTGACGCCCAGTCAGCCAAACTTGAAGGGTCCTTGGTCAAATCGCCGGATTTCACTGCGATCATTTCATAGTGTGAAGTGACGCGAGATTATGGGATAATATGGGATATTGTATACCCTCTGGTAAACAAACATAGCTGTTGAAAATGGCCATTAATAGTTGATTTACGTATTAAAAAATGGTGATTTTCCATAGTTATGTTAGTTTACCAGAGGGTATATTTGTTGTATCGGAGAAAATTGCGCAGTTCTGGGGGGCGACATCACTTATGACACCAGGGCACGTCACTTGCGACACCGAACAGAATCACTTGCACACACAATTGCACTGCGCACTGACGATTGGGTTGGGGTGGGGTGGGGTGATGTTCATATTCACTTGCATATCTTGCTTTACAATATATATATATATATATTATATATACATAGATACATACATACATATGCAAGGCAAGGTATCAGATCTGGAGCAAGTGCAAAAGACTACTCCAGCAAAGCCAAACCCTGCTAGTGCATGACTGCAGAACATATCTCAAATATCGCAGATATACAGCGTAACATCTCGCGCATGCTCTTCTTACAGAGAAGTGACGTCGCGATGAGGTCGTTAGAATTCATCCAAATACATATGCCCCTAAATACAGAAGCCCTAATCTCACGACCATGTCAGATATGTAATAATGGCAATAACATCCCCAATATTGTATCCCATTGTCAGTTTATGAGAAAAAAGTCACTGGTCTCTGACTCATTTTCATTCATTTTCCCCAGGACAAGGACGCCATATCTGCGGGCCCAGCCACAATCCCTCAAGGTGGAATGGAATGTCCACCATGGCTGAAAACACGTTGCGGACGCCGTTCCACGGTGCTTGAGATAGTATGATAGCCGTGGCGATCAGAGTTTTCAGTGGGGGTGTTTGCCGTGAAAGATGTTGTTGTACAAGATATGTAAACGGATGATGACGGCAATGATGTCCAATATATATATATATGTGTATATATATATATATTCCTATATAATTGATTGTGTGTAGTATGTAGATGTTGATATTGATATTGATATTGATGATGATGATGATGACGATGATGATGATGATGATCATGATGATCATGATGATCTTGATGATCATAATGATCATGATGATCTTGATGATCATAATGATCATAATGATCATAATGATCATAATGATCATAGTGATCATAGTGATCATATATAGTGATCATAGTGATCATAGTGATCACAGTGATCATGATATTGATGATATCTCCCGATTACATCCGATTACTAAGCCATCAAATGCCATGGATCACTCCTCTGCTGAAGTCCCCAACCAGGGCAGGCTGCTTTTTTCATTCGGCTTGGTCTACAAAGTGAAGCCCCCAAGATAGGTAAGATATGGTAAGATGGTGTTAATCATTGGGCTCACGATTGGGCTTATGGTACGAGTAGATATCTCTTTTTTATCCCATCCCGCCCCCTAATAATAAACATGCCCGAAATGGTCCCGATCTGGAAATTACTGAACCATGGTTTCAAAAGGGGCGAAAGAAAAGGGGGAAGGGATTACTTCATGGGGGTTAGAATATCCAACAAACACAACTGGGGGGAATTACACCGTTGTTGATAGCCCGTGGCGGAAACACCTTCAGCTTTCGCATTGCCTGGTGTGGTCACACCGCAATGTCCGATTGCGGAAGTTCGATGTAGTTTGACCTCAAGTAGACTCATTAGCGTAGGATCATATGAAGAAAAAGGGGGGAACCAGAATTTATAGGATGGTAACTGAATGGACACAGATTCAGATGGACAGAAAATCACCAACAATTCTGGGTAAATTACAATATTTCACTAAACTGAATAGTGCGGCCATTTGGGGATGATTTCCCTGAAATAAACCATGATTCCAGGGTTCGGGAGAACAGTGAGATCGTGATGAAATTTATCCAGACAATTGTAATCTACAATCGGCAATTGGTCTCTGTGCCACCCCAGTCGAAATATGCCCACCTTTGGGAGTATCCAAAGTAGGACATTGTACGAGTAAAAAACCGCCAGCAGAACGGGATGCAAACTGCAGTGTATATTCCACTGGCAACCAGCAAACACCATCAGTTCAAGAGATACCTCTTCTCTAGACGCTCTTGAAAAGGATCAAAAGCTACTTCTGCCACTTTCAGGTTTCTCTCCGAAGGTATTTCATGAATAAAGACATATAAAAGTCAAGAACGCGATGACCTGGTCTCTTTCGAAGTTGTTTGGTATTGCTCATGACCCACACGGCCAATTCTGCATTTGCTACTACACGATATTCATCGAAATTCGCGGGTCATGAAGAACACATTTATCCAGTGACTTTCTCCTAAAGAACATCTTTGAAACTGGATAGATGTCTTCGACATTGACGGAATTTGGCACATCTCGGTCTTGGCATTTAACTTATTACTCTGGAATCCGGAAGGCTAATATATGATAATCTATGATTAATATATGTGTTGTTCTAGCAAATCCCAAAGCATGTTTTTGGTGTCGACGCTGTTAAGGGGCCGTGTGCTGTCCTCATTTTTTTTGGTTTCTGCGTGCTTCTGGTCATTGTCTTTGTTACCCGGTTTGGGTGGGTGGGTGGGGGGGGATGGGGGGGATGTTAACGTTCATTGCGACTGCTAGGTTCTCTTGCACTTCCACACATACGTCATGCTACGCTACTGCTCGGTTCTCTTGTACTTCCACACATACGTCATGCTATGCTACTGCTCGGTTCTCTTGTACTTCCACACATACGTCATGCTACGCTACTGCTAGGTTCTCTTGCACTTCCAAACATACGTCATGCTACGCTACTGCTTGGTTCTCTTGCACTTCCACACATACGTCATGCTACGCTACTGCTAGGTTCTCTTGCACTTCCAAACATACGTCATGCTACGCTACTGCTTGGTTCTCTTGCACTTCCACACATACGTCATGCTACGCTACTGCTAGGTTCTCTTGCACTTCCAAACATACGTCATGCTACGCTACTGCTTGGTTCTCTTGCACTTCCACACATACGTCATGCTACGCTACTGCTAGGTTCTCTTGTACTTCCACACATACGTCATGCTACGCTACTGCTCGGTTCTCTTGCACTTCCACACATACGTCATGCTACGCTACTGCTCGGTTCTCTTGTGCTTCCACACATACGTCATGCTACGCTACTGCTCGGTTCTCTTGCACTTCCACACATACGTCATGCTACGCTACTGCTAGGTCTGCTAGGTTCTCTTGCACTTCCACACATACGTCATGCTACGCTACTGCTAGGTTCTCTTGCACTTCCACACATACGTCATGCTACGCTACTGCCAGGTTCTCTTGCACTTCCACACATACGTCATGCTACGCTACTGCTAGGTTCTCTTGCACTTCCACACATACGTCGAGCTGTGAACTATCGAGCTGTGCCTGTGAATGCCTTAAAAAATTCATGTCAAGCAAAGTTTCGAAAACCAGGGTTGTCATAAAAAAAATGTTGCTTTTTGATGTAAAACGCTCAAAAATGAGTATTTTCGGTGAACACTACGTAGTTTTAAGCTCATTGAAAACACATTGATCTGATGCAAATGTTGAAAAACCCTCAGGAAATTGAGATTGGACACTGATGCTATGAATGTGGATCTTGCACCACTGCACGGCCTCTTATCAGCGCCGTTACCATGTTTTTGGACCGTGAATTTGGGATGATTCCGCTAGCATTTGCAGGGGTTGATGTGCCAGGGTCGCTACATATTATTCAGATCTCTCAGATCATCTCTGAAATGTGCAAAAATCAACCGGAGTTAAACTATAGTAACTACAGTAGAGTTAAACTGTAGTTATAAAATCTTAGACATATTTATAACTTCAAATATGTCTCAAAGCCAATTTAATGGCTAATTTAACTTTATAAAGCCATCTTTGGCAAAAGTTATACCATGTTATACCTTGTTTCACCAACTTCATTCGGGCAAACGTGTTCTTCCTTTCGGGCAAAACATGTTGAAGCCAAGGAGCAGCCCCCCTTCCGTCGTTAGCGAAAGGGCCTGACACAGATGATCTGAGTCAGACTGAGTCGATTCTAAGTCAAAGGAGACCGCGTGCTAAGTGGATTTTGGCTGATTCACAATGGTTTTCTCTATGACAAACGCAATCAGGAAAAACATGTTTGTCGCATCCCGGATGAATCACCATGTTTTGGATGTTTTTTTTAACAATCCACTTAAATGTTTTGTTTGTCATTGGGTTCCCCCATTAATGATATAAAGATATAAATAGTCTAGCTGGTTGGTGGTTTCAACCCCTCTGAAAAATATGAAAGTCAGTTGGGATGATTATTCCCAATATATGGAAAAATAATAAATGTTCCAAACCACCAACCAGATGATGGTTGGTTCCTGAAGGACTCACGTGCAGATCCCAAGTGAGTCACGGTTGGTCAAACTGCACGTGATACGGCACGGATCTTCCCAGGGCTCCTGTTCTGCGATGTACTGACAAGGCCCTTGTGGAGAGCAGTCTGCTCGTGCAGTTTTGAAGGTTGTTGCGCAGCCGGTGAGCGTCTTCCTGAAGCACAATGGTGCTCAAGAAAAACACTCCTCGGCTGCGCAACAACATACAATCAAATGCTAAAACCGCATCTGCATTGACGGCACATTGATGTGTTGAGGCTTCAGTCTTCACTGATGGTTTGATAGGACACGGAGTGTATCGCCCTTCATCATCCTTCACAATCGAAGTTCCTGACTCCTCGTCTCCTCTGATCAGTTTGTCCTGCCAATATTCAAGCAAGGTGATGTCCCATAGCTGGCTAAGTTGGTTTACAACAAGGCTATTGATCTTGATGGTGGATATATCTATAGGCGGTTGGGGTTCTGGACCAACTCAGAAATGGGGGGGCACCACCTTGTGTTGATGTGAGGATTTTCCATTGTCTTCACATCAGCTCCCGGAAAAAAAACTGATCGTTTCTAGTACAAAGAAACCATCACTGATTTTGACATTGACGGCTTTTGGATATGCACTTATTGCGATTCACTTCAATAGTTACTTGTTTCCAACACATCCCAAAGCCGATTTGTTGGACCATGAGTTGGGATGATTATGGATGATTCCACCAACACACATCAGCATCATTTATGGACCCAGATATATTCAGATCACCTCTGAGATGTGCTTCATCACCCTTGGCAGCTAGCTGCAGTTACACCTTGTTGGACAAACTTCTATGAAGCAAACGTATTGCCGTGTTGTTGTATTCCAGCTTTCAGTTGGCAAAACTTTTGGAGACTAGTTGGACTTGCACAAAGAACTTCAACTGCTTGAAACAAAAACCAATAAAACCAAACAAACCAACAACTTTTGACTCCTCTGCTTGAGCTCCAGGGGCAGCCCTTTGGTAATCTCTATACCCCATCCATTTGTCTCAGCCTGCGAAGCAAACACGGGCAAACAGCCCTCCACAAGGCCCTTGTGGAGAGCAGTCTGCTCGTGCAGTTTTGAAGGTTGTTGCGCAGCCGGTGAGCGTCTTCCTGAAGCACAATGGTGCTCAAGAAAAACACTCCTCGGCTGCGCAACAACATACAATCAAATGCTAAAACCGCATCTGCATTGACGGCACATTGATGTGTTGAGGCTTCAGTCTTCACTGATGGTTTGATGGGACACGGAGTGTATCGCCCTTCATCATCCTTCACAATCCAAGTTCCTGACTCCTCGTCTCCTCTGATCAGTTTGTCCTGCCAATATTCAAGCAAGGTGATGTCCCATAGCTGGCTAAGTTGGTTTACAACAAGGCTATTGATCTTGATGGTGGATATATCTATAGGTGGTTGGGGTTCTGGACCAACTCAGAAATGGGGGGGCACCACCTTGTGTTGATGTGAGGATTTTCCATTGTCTTCACATCAGCTCCCGGAAAAAAAACTGATCGTTTCTAGTACAAAGAAACCATCACTGATTTTGACATTGATGGCTCTTGGAAGTGCACTTATTGCGATTCAATTCAATAGTTACTTGTTTCCAACAAATCCCAAAGCCGATTTGTTGGACCATGAGTTGGGATTATTATGGATGATTCCACCAACACACATCAGCATCATTTATGGACACAGATATATTCAGATCACCTCTGAGCTGTGCTTCACCACCCTTGGCAGCTAACTGCAGTTACACCTTGTTGGACAAACTTCTATGAAGCAAACGTATTGCCATGTTGTTGTATTCCAGCTTTCAGTGGGCAAAACTTTTGGAGACTAGTTGGACTTGCACAAAGAACTTCAACTGCTTGAAACAAAAACCAATAAAACCAAACAAACCAACAACTTTTGACTCCTCTGCTTGAGCTCCAGGGGCAGCCCTTTGGTAATCTGTATACCACATCCATTTGTCTCAGCCTGCGAAGCAAACACGGGCAAACAGCCCTCCACAAGGCCCTTGTGGAGAGCAGTCTGCTCGTGCAGTTTTGAAGGTTGTTGCGCAGCCGGTGAGCGTCTTCCTGGAGCACAATGGTGCTCAAGAAAAACACTCCTCGGCTGCGCAACAACATACAATCAAATGCTAAAACCGCATCTGCATTGACGGCACATTGATGTGTTGAGGCTTCAGTCTTCACTGATGGTTTGATGGGACACGGAGTGTATCGCCCTTCATCATCCTTCACAATCCAAGTTCCTGACTCCTCGTCTCCTCTGATCAGTTTGTCCTGCCAATATTCAAGCAAGGTGATGTCCCATAGCTGGCTAAGTTGGTTTACAACAAGGCTATTGATCTTGATGGTGGATATATCTATAGGCGGTTGGGGGTCTGGACCAACTCAGAAATGGGGGGGCACCACCTTGTGTTGATGTGAGGACTTTCCATTGTCTTCACATCAGCTCCCGGAAAAAAACTGATCGTTTCTAGTACAAAGAAACCATCACTGATTTTGACATTGACGGCTTTTGGAAGTGCACTTATTGCGATTCAATTCAATAGTTACTTGTTTCCAACAAATCCCAAAGCCGATTTGTTGGACCATGAGTTGGGATTATTATGGATGATTCCACCAACACACATCAGCATCATTTATGGACCCAGATATATTCAGATCACCTCTGAGCTGTGCTTCACCACCCTTGGCAGCTAACTGCAGTTACACCTTGTTGGACAAACTTCTATGAAGCAAACGTATTGCCATGTTGTTGCATTCCAGCTTTCAGTGGGCAAAACTTTTGGAGACTAGTTGGACTTGCACAAAGAACTTCAACTGCTTGAAACAAAAACCAATAAAACCAAACAAGCCAACAACTTTTGACTCCTCTGCTTGAGCTCCAGGGGCAGCCCTTTGGTAATCTGTATACCACATCCATTTGTCTCAGCCTGCGAAGCAAACACGGGCAAACAGCCCTCCACAAGGCCCTTGTGGAGAGCAGTCTGCTCGTGCAGTTTTGAAGGTTGTTGCGCAGCCGGTGAGCGCCTTCCTGTTGCACAATGGTGCTCAAGAAAAACACTCCTCGGCTGCGCAACAACATACAATCAAATGCTAAAACCGCATCTGCATTGACGGCACATTGATGTGTTGAGGCTTCAGTCTTCACTGATGGTTTGATGGGACACGGAGTGTATCGCCCTTCATCATCCTTCACAATCCAAGTTCCTGACTCCTCGTCTCCTCTGATCAGTTTGTCCTGCCAATATTCAAGCAAGGTGATGTCCCATAGCTGGCTAAGTTGGTTTACAACAAGGCTATTGATCTTGATGGTGGATATATCTATAGGTGGTTGGGGTTCTGGACCAACTCAGAAATGGGGGGGCACCACCTTGTGTTGATGTGAGGACTTTCCATTGTCTTCACATCAGCTCCCGGAAAAAAAAACTGATCGTTTCTAGTACAAAGAAACCATCACTGATTTTGACATTGACGGCTTTTGGATATGGACTTATTGCGATTCACTTCAATAGTTACTTGTTTCCAACACATCCCAAAGCCGATTTGTTGGACCATGAGTTGGGATGATTATGGATGATTCCACCAACACACATCAGCATCATTTATGGACCCAGATATATTCAGATCACCTCTGAGCTGTGCTTCATCACCCTTGGCAGCTAGCTGCAGTTACACCTTGTTGGACAAACTTCTATGAAGCAAACGTATTGCCGTGTTGTTGTATTCCAGCTTTCAGTTGGCAAAACTTTTGGAGACTAGTTGGACTTGCACAAAGAACTTCAACTGCTTGAAACAAAAACCAATAAAACCAAACAAACCAACAACTTTTGACTCCTCTGCTTGAGCTCCAGGGGCAGCCCTTTGGTAATCTGTATACCACATCCATTTGTCTCAGCCTGCGAAGCAAACACGGGCAAACAGCCCTCCAAAAGGCCCTTGTGGAGAGCAGTCTGCTCGTGCAGTTTTGAAGGTTGTTGCGCAGCCGGTGAGCGTCTTCCTGGAGCACAATGGTGCTCAAGAAAAACACTCCTTGGCTGCGCAACAACATACAATCAAATGCTAAAACCGCATCTGCATTGACGGCACATTGATGTGTTGAGGCTTCAGTCTTCACTGATGGTTTGATGGGACACGGAGTGTATCGCCCTTCATCATCCTTCACAATCCAAGTTCCTGACTCCTCGTCTCCTCTGATCAGTTTGTCCTGCCAATATTCAAGCAAGGTGATGTCCCATAGCTGGCTAAGTTGGTTTACAACAAGGCTATTGATCTTGATGGTGGATATATCTATAGTCTATAGGTGGTTGGGGTTCTGGACCAACTCAGAAATGAGGGGGCACCCCCCGTGTGTTGATGTGAGGACTTTCCATTGTCTTCACATCAGCTCCCGGAAAAAAACTGATCGTTAGTACAAGGAAACCGTATTGCCGTGTTGTTGTATTCCAGCTTTCAGTGGGCAAAACTTTTGGAGACTAGTTGGACTTGCACAAAGAACTTCAACTGCTTGAAACAAAACCAATGAAACCAAAAGCTGTTCACTCCTCTCGTTGAGCTCCAGGGGCAGGTCTTTTGTAACAAGCATCCTGATTTAGCCTCTCTCTACGCCTTTGTTTAACCTTCGAAGCAGGCGAATTCTGCTCTCCACGGACATAGTGGAGAGCAGTCTGCGCGTGCTTCGCAGGTTAAAAGGTTGTTGCGCAGCCGGTGAGTTTCAATGCAATAGTAATGAACAAAATCACTCCCCGGCTGCGCCACAACATTCCATCAAATACGCACAGCACACCTGATTGACTGAATTGATGTGTTGACGCTCCTCTCAGTCTTCGTTGCAGGGACACGGAGTGTATTGCCCTTCATCATCCTTCACAATCCAAGGTCCTGACTCCTTGCTGTCTCCTCTGATCAGCTTGTCCTGCCAATATTCAAGCAAGGTGATGTCCCATAGCTGGCTAAGTTGGTTTACAACAAGGCTATTGATCTTGATGGTGGATATATCTATAGGTGGTTGGGGTTCTGGACCAACTCAGAAATGGGGGGGCACCACCTTGTGTTGATGTGAGGACTTTCCATTGTCTTCACATCAGCTCCCGGAAAAAAAAAAACTGATCGTTTCTAGTACAAAGAAACCATCACTGATTTTGACATTGACGGCTTTTGGATATGGACTTATTGCGATTCACTTCAATAGTTACTTGTTTCCAACACATCCCAAAGCCGATTTGTTGGACCATGAGTTGGGATGATTATGGATGATTCCACCAACACACATCAGCATCATTTATGGACCCAGATATATTCAGATCACCTCTGAGCTGTGCTTCATCACCCTTGGCAGCTAGCTGCAGTTACACCTTGTTGGACAAACTTCTATGAAGCAAACGTATTGCCGTGTTGTTGTATTCCAGCTTTCAGTTGGCAAAACTTTTGGAGACTAGTTGGACTTGCACAAAGAACTTCAACTGCTTGAAACAAAAACCAATAAAACCAAACAAACCAACAACTTTTGACTCCTCTGCTTGAGCTCCAGGGGCAGCCCTTTGGTAATCTGTATACCACATCCATTTGTCTCAGCCTGCGAAGCAAACACGGGCAAACAGCCCTCCACAAGGCCCTTGTGGAGAGCAGTCTGCTCGTGCAGTTTTGAAGGTTGTTGCGCAGCCGGTGAGCGTCTTCCTGGAGCACAATGGTGCTCAAGAAAAACACTCCTTGGCTGCGCAACAACATACAATCAAATGCTAAAACCGCATCTGCATTGACGGCACATTGATGTGTTGAGGCTTCAGTCTTCACTGATGGTTTGATGGGACACGGAGTGTATCGCCCTTCATCATCCTTCACAATCCAAGTTCCTGACTCCTCGTCTCCTCTGATCAGTTTGTCCTGCCAATATTCAAGCAAGGTGATGTCCCATAGCTGGCTAAGTTGGTTTACAACAAGGCTATTGATCTTGATGGTGGATATATCTATAGTCTATAGGTGGTTGGGGTTCTGGACCAACTCAGAAATGAGGGGGCACCCCCCGTGTGTTGATGTGAGGACTTTCCATTGTCTTCACATCAGCTCCCGGAAAAAAACTGATCGTTAGTACAAGGAAACCGTATTGCCGTGTTGTTGTATTCCAGCTTTCAGTGGGCAAAACTTTTGGAGACTAGTTGGACTTGCACAAAGAACTTCAACTGCTTGAAACAAAACCAATGAAACCAAAAGCTGTTCACTCCTCTCGTTGAGCTCCAGGGGCAGGTCTTTTGTAACAAGCATCCTGATTTAGCCTCTCTCTACGCCTTTGTTTAACCTTCGAAGCAGGCGAATTCTGCTCTCCACGGACATAGTGGAGAGCAGTCTGCGCGTGCTTCGCAGGTTAAAAGGTTGTTGCGCAGCCGGTGAGTTTCAATGCAATAGTAATGAACAAAATCACTCCCCGGCTGCGCCACAACATTCCATCAAATACGCACAGCACACCTGATTGACTGAATTGATGTGTTGACGCTCCTCTCAGTCTTCGTTGCAGGGACACGGAGTGTATTGCCCTTCATCATCCTTCACAATCCAAGGTCCTGACTCCTTGCTGTCTCCTCTGATCAGCTTGTCCTGCCAATATTCAAGCAAGGTGATGTCCCATAGCTGGCTAAGTTGGTTTACAAAAAGGCTAATTGGTGTATGGTGGAAATATACATAATTTTTCTTTGCTTTTCTATGTTTCTTTACATATATATAATTATATATATATAGTAGTAGTAGTAGTCTATAGATGTTGATAGTATTCTAAAGTTAGTATGGGTTATGGTCCAACTCATGAACGTTTCTAGTACGAAAACCATCATCGTTCTTCACATTGACGGATCTTGGATACGCACATCATGCAGTTCAACAACTGGACCATGATTTTGGGATGATTTCACCCACATCAACATCATTGATTCGGGGGTTTTTCTCAGGGTCCCTATAAATGATCCAGATCAGCCCTGAGCTGTGATTCATCACCGGCAGTAAAACTGTTGGAACACTTCTGCAAAGCTGTTAAGTGTTGAGTGTTGTTGTATTCCAGCTTTGCGTGGGGAAACCATTTGGAGACCAGTGGCACTTTCACACAAAGTTCAACTGCTTAAAGCCCTTGGAAGCAAGCTGCTCTTATACCTTGTTGGACAAACTTCTATGAAGCAAACGTATTGCCGTGTTGTTGTATTCCAGCTTTCAGTGGGCAAAACTTTTGGAGACTAGTTGGACTTGCACAAAGAACTTCAACTGCTTGAAACAAAACCAATGAAACCAAAAGCTGTTCACTCCTATCGTTGAGCTCCAGGGGCAGCCCTTTCGTAACAAGCATCCCGATTAAGCCTCTCTCTACACCTTTGTTTAACCTTCGAAGCAGGCGAATCCTGCTCTCCACGGACATAGTCGAGAGCAGTCTGCGCGTGCTTCGCAGGTTAAAAGGTTGTTGCGCAGCCGGTGAGTTTCAATGCAATAGTAATGAACAAAATCACTCCCCGGCTGTGCCACAACATTCCATCAAATACGCACAGCACACCTGATTGACTGAATTGATGTGTTGACGCTCCTCTCAGTCTTCGTTGCAGGGACACGGAGTGTATTGCCCTTCATCATCCTTCACAATCCAAGGTCCTGACTCCTTGCTGTCTCCTCTGATCAGCTTGTCCTGCCAATATTCAAGCAAGGTGATGTCCCATAGTTTTCTGAGTTTGTTTACAACAAGGCTAATTGGTGTTTATGGTATTTTATGCTGGACATATACATATATTAGTTTATATAAAGTCTATACTGTACTTCGTTGGGGCATGTTGGGGCTATGGACCAACTCATGATCGTTTCCAGTAAGAACACAATTATTGTTTTCAACACGGATTTAGGATGTGCACATCTTGGCAGATTTGCTGGACCACCTGGGAGTTGCACAAAAAACACTGGATTTTCCGATGAGACAACTTGCACCATTGCCCGTTTGGTCATGAAGAAAACACAGTTGATCAGCCTTATAGATCCATATACCATCTGGTTATTTAACAGTTCGCCATGGACAATCACCATGTTTTAAGTTCGCTAAACCATCTATAAAATTCTATAAATCTATGGTCCATCAACAAACCATGGCGAACTGTTCGTCATAACCAGAGGGTAAGTTGACGCCATTAACTTGACCCAGCCACCATGGATCGACATATTTCTGGATAGCCATGAGATAATAATGGGATTTAGGTAGCACATGATGATTCTCGATGGGAATATCATGAGGATATATATATAATTATAGAGAGAGAGAACCAGAAGTATGATAACTTGATATACTGTAGCTGCGTCAAGGCCATTTTGGAATACTTACCCTCTGGTTATTTAACGTAGCCATGGAACATCCATCATTTTCAATAGGTAAATATTATCATAAATCATCTATAAACGGGCCATTTTCCATATATTTATATATATGTTAAATAACCAAAGGGTATATTATTATATGCCTGCGCATCATTTACGACGTGACGGCGCCCCGTGATTTCGATCATCATGGCAATGTCAAGATAGTAAGATATCAATGGATATTATGATATCATCATGGTAATGTCAACACCGGATTAATAAACCATAGTTGATGAATTAGGCCGGGTACCCTCCAAATAGTCATAATTAATGGTACTTACTCGCTACAACCCCAATGAAAAAGCCTAGGGCTTTATTAATCCAGGGTTGACATGATTGATTCACTGATATTCACCATCATTAACCATTATTAACCATCATTAATCACCATTAATCACCATTAAACCACCATTAAACCACCAGTTGATCCCACTATACCACTACAGTAATCTCCCTTTCCCAGTTTCACCACGGACTTTTGGCGTCCTTCAAGGTGCGAGACGACACGACGGAAAGAAATCGCCGAATGAACTTGGTGGCATGCGAGACCCATGGTTTTCAAGCGATCATGAAACGTTCACATTTGTAAATGGGATATAATTACCTAGTTGCAAATGGGATGGTTGATGTTTACTTCAGTTGTATCAATGTATATAATATTTATATCATAGATTACAAAATAATACAGCAAGTGGATCATACACAAGCCACAGACTAAATGAGATGTTCATCCGAGAATCAGTGAGACCATGAAGGGATACCCTACAAGGGTTGGTGAAAAAACGCGAGCTGTTTATACTGGTTTTAAGTAGGCTGGGGTTTCTGGTTAGATGGGTGAATATAAATCAACTTTAATATTGTAATCAGCTTTAAGACCTATAACTGGGGTGCAGCATCTTGCAATGAGATCTCTGAGATCTCATTGGTGGTTTCAACCCGCCATTCACTGAAGATTCAAACAAATCCGACTACGTGGATGGTGTATTTCTGAAAAGGACACATCATGACAGGCAGAGATTCACTCAGTTTTTTACAAAACCAGAGATGTTCTCATTCTCATATTGCAGAATGGTCTTCAATATATTCAAAAATGGTGCTCTTATATTGTGCATAGCTTCAATATGGTTCATATATTGAATATATTACCCAGACCTTAAGATACCTTATCCAATGACAATCTTACGCTCATCGATGAGTGGAGGTATCTCACCAGCCACATTCGCGTTGAACATGGGTGAGTCATTAGTTGGCAGCAGATGAGCAGCGTTGAAAACCTGAAATGTCATCCTTTTTGTACTAATTGGTTGAGAACGGGATTCTCAATTCATGCATGATGAACAAAGCAACCATTTAGTATTACCGTATTACCCCTTATAAAAACTAATGACTAATCAAGTGAACATACTTACAGACATATGGGGTAATAATCTATGGACAATAAATATATTATATACAGTAGTAGAAATCCATTTTTTTCCATTGGACATTTACAAATGTTGAAAGATTCCATACGTCTGGCAGAACATTTCAATAGAGATGTCATACTTCTCCAGCTTTACATTTACCAGACTATGTTCAAGTAAATGTGATGACACATATCTACAATTAACACTACGCTACGTGTTTCTCATGTATATTATCACATACGTGTTATTTTTGCCCGAGAATTTTCCCGGGAAACACATCGAAATACCTGGCAGCTGTCGTGGCGCCACGCTATGAGATGTCTATCTCTTCATCATCGCTGCCATGGACTTCTGCGCATTGGCGCAGGCGGTGATGACGGCATTGAAGGAGATCACGTTGGCCTAGAGTTGGAAAGTTGGAAGATGCAAGATATGAATGGATATACAATGGATATCTGAGTGGTTAATGATGGTTAATGATGTAATGATGGTTAATGATGGTTAATGATGGTTAATGGATATACCCTCTGGTAAACGTTTACATAACTATGGAAAATGGCCATAGAAATAGTGGATTTACCCATCAAAAAGGGTGATTTTCCAGTTCGCTATGTTAGTTTACCCATAAAACTATGGAAAATCACAATTTTTAATGCGTAAATCGTCTATTTCTATGATACATTTTCCGTAGCTATGTGAGTTTACTGGAGGGTAATGTCAACTGTGGATTGATAAAGGCCTAGGCTTTCTAATTGGGGTTGTAGCGATTAAGTACCATATTATGACTATGTGGAGGGTACCCCCCTAATTAAGCAACGATTGTTTATTAATCCGGGGTTGACATTTGACATTACCATAATGATATCTTAATATCCATGGATATCTTAATATCTTGACATATCCAGGGAATGGTTTCAAGTTTTTTTATCAATGGATATAATCATATATTGTATGTTCATATTATTTAATCGTCCATATTCCAAGATAATGGGATTTATCCATGTTCTCTGGGAGGTTTTTTTTTTTTTCCGGGCAGTTCCACCATACCATTCTCGCTATCTGGGGATCGCTGTGCTGAAAAAAATGAAGTCACCAGTTTATCGGATTGTTTTGCCTGCAAAGATCACATGATAATGTCGTCGACAAGGACATGATTGGTTTCCGATGTATCTGAGGGATGTGCACGTCACATACCCCACAGGAGTTCTAGTGTTTGCGGACGGTTTCTATTTCTCCAATAAACACTATGTTGTAGAGTGGGTCCCCATCATTTGAATCATTGTTCGGTTTATCTCGTGGCCAACCAGATAATGTTTGTTTGCTTCATTTGGGTAGACATCAATATGGGGCTCGGTCGGCCAAATCAACAAGGTGCCCAGATATAACTTAGTTTATAATCCAGATTAAGTGTACTGTAAATGATGTTCTACCATAAACATCCGTAAACCCAACACTTCGACTAGACTTTTATCAATGGCCATTTCAGGTATCTAAACGGGAGGTACTGTAACATATAAATCCATATTTTGGAGGTATATTGCCTTTCATAGCCCTGCAAAATCGACCTTATTTCTGCTAGCCGATAAATCTGTTCCTGAAATGGCCGCTGATTATATTAACCATTCTAAACTCATTTTTAAACCAGCATTGACCATTATTAACCATTGTAAACCAGCATAACCCATTATAACCTTACTAACCATTAATCAACCAGTATTGAACCATTCATGTAAACCATTCTCAGTATAAACCATTATTAAATATGTATATATATATATAAACCATCAACTATTACATATTAATCGTTATTAAGCCAGTATTACCCACTATTAAACCATTTATATCAGCCATCTATGTCCGTTTTCAGGGTCAACTCAGCGTTCACCATGCCTCCACCTGATAGCGTCCCATCTCATGCAGAAGACGCTGCGCACGGGGCCAAACTTCTCCTGGCTCCCGTGGGGCCAAGATGGGCCAAGATGGGGTTCAAGCATCGAACATGGGCGAGTCTCCTGTAAACTCAGGGTCGTTCATGGTTTATATTAATGGTTTATGGATATAAATGGTTTATATTAATGGTTCATTCATTTCATATGTATATATATATATATAATTAATGGTTTATAAACTGAAAGGGGTTATGATTATCAACGGTTAATAATGGATATTCATGGACCAAGTTATAAGTGGTTAATAAACTGTTGTCAATGTCAATCACCATTAGTGGTCAATAGTTCTTATTTATGGTAAAAGATATGTTATACAAAGGGAATGGTTAGAAAAATGGTAAGAATTAGGCTATGAATTACCACTAAAAACAGCTTATACCTAGTTATACCTCAACAAATGGTACATAAATGGTTACTAATGTTAACTTAGTGGTTTTTTGAGATTTGTTTTCCAATAGCCTCCAGGATGCAAACATAGCCAACATAGCAAAATTCTATCGATGTCCCATTGAGTTCGATTCCCAGCCCGGCTAACTTGGAGAGATAACCAAGGAGTGAAGTGAGATACCCCCTGGTAATTTAACATAGCTATTGAAAATGGTGATTTAAAATGGATTTACCTATTGAAAATGGTGATTTATAGTGGATTTACCCATTGAAAATGGGGATTTTCCATAGTTATTATGTTAGTTTACCAGAGGGTATTTGTACCACATGAATATTGGTGATATGACACAATATACTTTGGATATAACATGAAAATATCTAATAATGACATATATGGGGTCAATTGAACATATGAGGCCCCTAAATTTGATGGTTTAGATATAATGATATAACATGTTTGCATCCCAACATACCCAACAATGATGTATATATATATATATATGTGTGTTTATTTTATTTTTTAGATAATTATGGGTTTGTGGCATTATTATCATGGGTCATACCATGGGTCATAATACATAATCAAATCTACAATAAAATACATACACATGGTATTATGGAATTATAATGCAATTTTGAATATTTAGATACTCTCTGGTAAACTAACATAACTATGGAAAACCACATTTGTTTTATGAGTAAATCAACTATGAATGACCATTTTCAATAGCAGACTGTTAGTTCACCAGAGGGTATACCATCATATATCCCATTAAATCCCATTAAATCCCATTAAATCCCATTAAATCCCATTGAATCCCATTGAATCCCACTAAATCCCATTGAATCACCATTGAATCACCATTGAATCACCATTGAATCACCATTGAATCACCATTGAATCACCATTGAATCACCATTGAATCACCATTGAATCACCATTGAATCACCATGGCTCATTGCTCCGTCACGCCACTTCAACACGAAAAAAATCGTGGCGTCCGCTTCAAAGCGTCCTTTCTCACAGGCAGAGATGGCCGCGCTGCAGGTGATCACCTGAGTCATCGAAAACATGATCCTAAACTTAATACCAAGCTCAATGTGTATCATATACTATGATATTAGTGAACCAGGTATGATATATGTATGTATATGTATATGTATATGCGTAAAAATATGTATATCTATATATATATACTATACATATATATATATATATGTATATATATACTATATATATGTATATATATATATGTATAGTATGTATATATATATGTGTATATGTATTAATTATATGTACATATACATAAATAAATGTATATATATATTATACACCTATGTATGTGGACCTTGGTCCTTGGATGTGCAAATATACTATCACATGCCTCTTCATCGGATCTTGTCCATGGCAGGAATGGGCCACCTTTAGGGGGCTAGCATGGTCCACTGGGAATCCTTGAGATCTTGGAGTTTTGCAAGCTTAGTATCTGGTTGGTGGTTTCAACCCCTCTGAAAAATATGAAAGTCAATGGGAAGGACTATCCCATATATGAAATGGAAAATAAAAAATGTTTGAAACCACCAACCAGGTATGTTTAGCAATTTCTCTTCTATACTTATTCCATCTAAAAAACCCAGTTCACATAGCAGTACATCGCCTTGAAACATGAGACTGTCCATAAATATTTTTGGATGGGGTTATCTTCCTGTTGATGGGGATTATGGCGCGCAATGCACGTGTCAACTCTGTGAACCGTTCCCCAAGCACCATCTGCCATTCACTGCTAAAAATCGACAGCCTTGTTTCTCTTCCATAAAAACTGAAGGGTTCAATTTTCAACTACTCTGTTCAATGTCTTTTCCATACAAATTCATACAATTTCCATAAAATCACCAAGCCTTAGTTATTGTTTGGGTTCATAAAATTCCAACAACTCTGCTAGAACGGAAATCAATCTCTGGGGATGGTAAAGCGAGAATCCGCCGAATCGGTGATCGACCTGGGATTGATTGAAATCCAATCTAGCCAGAGCCCCTGTGGGCAAAAATGTATGTCAGGTAGAGTCAGGTAGCTCAAAATGTATGTTTCAACATGTATGTGAAAACCAGGCCTGGAACACTGGGACAGGTAGCCACAGGATGTGTATGTCTCCTGGTATGTATATATGCTATATATTATATACTATATACTAGGTATATATATACTATATATATATACTATATATATAATATATATATACTATATATATATATATACTTACTAAACTACAACGTGGGGCCCCCGTTTACGAAATCGCAAAGCTGGTGCGTGCAAATAACTCCAATGTCACAAAAAGGGGATATAGTAGATATAAATATGATATAAATATGATATAAATATGATATAACTATAGTATCAATAGTAAATTCATGGGCTTTACTGTACTTGCTAAGCAAGTAACACGAATCTAACTGGGGACCCAAAAAATCCCCAACATCACTGGGGGGTCGACTTTCGGAGATCTTTTTTTCCATCGAAAAATCCCATAGTTACTGGAGTTATGGTCACCAACCAGGCTACTGGTGGTGCAATTACCATGTTGAAAAATGATGGGAGTGTTCGTCAGTTGGGATGATGACATTCCCAACCGAATGGAAACATAAAACATGTTTGAAACCACCAGCCAGATAGGGTTGTGTAGGTAATGGTATTCACCAGGCTGGGTATGTTGCTAGTAGTTGCTAGTTTTAGGTCCAAGTGAAAAATCCCAAACCGATCTTAATCTTGAGTTCCTTTGCAGAGGTATTCACCAAAGATTTGATATGAATTGATATGTTTCTAAACATAAGTCCAGTTCTGGTATACATTCAAGCCAGCTCAGTTTACTGTCAGCTACTTGCGGGTGCACTTCCACTCATATGTGGGTTATATAATTAAACATAGTGGTACGGGGTATACCCTGGTCAACTAGCTATTGAACATGGCCATTTATAGTTGATTTACGCATTAAAAATGGTGATTTTCCATAGTAACGTTAGTTTGCCATATGTAGTTCTATTCCAATTTATGAAGTGAGGATGTCACTTCAGACTGTTGCCGGGACGTAACCTGACCTTCATGAAGTTTTGGATTTGATTCACCCCATCGAGTTGACGAAATCCTTCTTTACATTTAATGAATTGGGGATGGGTCAAAACCCTGGTACCTAGTGAACCCCAACATAGCTGGTAAATGGATGTTCATCCCCCTAAAAATGGTATCTATAGGTGTTGACCCATACCCAATTCATGACTTTAGACCTAGAAAACTATGGAAAACCACCATTTTCAATGGCTAAATCCACTATTTCGACTGGGCCATTTTCCATAGCTATGTTAGACATCACCAGAGGCTATGTGTTAGCCTCTGAAAAATCAAAGGTGGCTGGAAAATCCCCCAGACATCAGAATAGCTGGGATCTATGGGTGTTGCCCCTAAAACAGGTATCGGTATTGATCCGTAGCCATGTCTGATGAAACATGTTTTTAATGTCAGATTTTTAACCAGATCTGGTTGGTGGTATAACTACCTACTCTGAAAAATGATTTTTAGTGAGTTCGTCAGTTGGGATGATGACATTCCCAAGATATGATGGGAAAGTCATAAAATTCCATGGTTCCGAAGCACCAACCAGAGATTGGTTTGTTCTATTCTGCCCGATTTTGGTGAAACGATTCCAGGTTGGCTCTCTGGGGTGAGTCGACCCTTGTACCACCCACGACCGATGTTTGAAACTTGATCATGGTCCCAAACAGCAAGCATTTATTACTTGGCTGTGCATCCCGATTCGTAAATTGGTCAATAACCACACTATAACCATATTATATAACTGTACATCTCGTTTAGTTATGGGATATCACTTATGATTTTAGGATTTCCTCCAGGTTATATGTGGCCTATAATCCACTTACGAAGGCCATCATGCAGTTAGCTGTTCCAAGGTTGTCAGCCATTGACGCACCATGCCGGATGAATAATAGCCGTGTGTTGCAAGGTCAAGCGACCTCCGTGCCATGGCAACGTGTTCCATTCCACCAGTCATCAGTTTGCTGGTTTCAACCTACGCATTTCAAACAAATAGTCAAGTGTCAAGCGGGTTTATTCATGACAATGATGATGGAAAATCGCGTGTGCCTGAAAAAATATCAAGCAGCTGCGCAAAAGGCAGAGGAACTACATGGTTGGCGGTTTGCTGATGTTGCTGTCTATTTGCAAATCTTGGGTCCGTCAAATGTCAAATTTGATGGTTAATCCTAATTTCCCAATCAATTGCTGCTATAATTGATAGTATACCCCATGTTCAATCCCATAGAGGTGTTGTTATCAAAAAATATCATTCAATTCATGACTTATATCGTATCCTCATTTCAATCCCGATTATATGCATGCATATATTGCGCATATGATATATATATATAATTATATATGTATAATATCTCTATAAATCCCATGAAATCACCATTTTGCCTGGTGACATCACCATTTTTCCTATGGTTTTTCTATGCTTTTCCTTCCATGAAACGATCGCCCTGGCACCGTTGCCAGCACCGCCGCGTGGCGCAGCCGGTGAAAGACGTGCTGCGCCGCCGTCCAGGCGCCGGATTTCTCCAGCGCCGTCAACGCGGCGTTGAACGCCACGGCGCTGCGTTGCAGCGAGACCTGGGAGGCCTGGCTCATGGCTCCCAGATTCTACTGGTTGGTGGTTGACCTACCCCTCTGAAAAATATGAGTTCGTCAGTTGGGATGACTATTCCCAACTGAATGGAAAAATAAAACATGTTCCAAACCACCAACCAGTCTATTATTTCATTGAAAATCCCATGTGACAATGGTTTTTTTTAGATCACTAAAATCCAGAGGGATAGAGAATCTTGTAGATATGTTTAGATCTCAACATATAATACATATATCAACATTTAAAATCACATAGGGATAGATGAATATAGATCCAACATCCCAACATCCGTCCCACCTCGAAAGCGCTCAACAGCTCCGTGGCGCGCTGCCACTCTGCACCCTTCGCCGTTGCGCTGATGGCACCGCTCAACGTCACCACGTCGCGTTTTCGACCGACGTCGAGGCTGGATAGCAGCCTTCACTTCCGGACGTTAAAAAACGTGGTGAAACGTGGTGAAATCACTGTAGCTTTGGAACAATGGTATGGAAATTGCATGGAATATATACAGTATGAATGTTATAAGTGATAGCCAATACTTGGGAATAACTATGATATGGAAGTTATAAGTGATAACATGTGAAGGCTCTATTAACCAATACTTGAGTTTATGATCATATCTTCTGGGCTTTCAGTATGGAAAATGGCAGCTATGGGAGGTTGGGATGGAATGAATCCAACATTGTTTCCGATGATGCTGGAATCAACCACTGATCAACATTGCTGGACAGTTTGGGTGGTGATATTGCAAGTTGATTGATTGATATTGTCAAATGTGTTACAGTAGTTGACATTCCCACTTCACCAAATTGAGATCAAAGACAATGGTTACACCGTATCTCTTTTGGTGTTTGAAGTACGTATATACAAAGCATTACAAAACCTGAGAGAATGAAGCAGTGATTCAGCAGCGAATTGAATATCTTAGATGGTCGTCCCAGTGAAAAGCTGTTTTTTCTTATTAATTACACATCATACCCATGTATTTATATATATATATACATACACATATGTATACACATATATATATATATATCCTGTGTATATATATATATGTATAATTGGGGATGATCCATATGAAACATCCGTTACATCCTGTGCACCATGATTGAAGCATGGTGACTTTGGATATTCAAATAATGTGATGTTAGTAAAGCACTAATAAATCATCAACATTTTGATGGTTTATTACACCCATAGAAATGGTAAGTCATTGGGAATGGTGGATCCTATTGCTTTACTACCGTTACAACTTCTCAAACATGATTCAAACAAGCCAAGCTGCCGCGTTACGATACTACAAGCAATCAATTGATTAAAGAGACAAACCAATGATTTCTGATATGACATGTCAACTTGTCAAACACCCCATGAAATTCAAACACCAAGCCAGGCAGAGACATTACAATTAGCGAAATTCACATGTTTTCCAATTTTAAGAGCAACTTCTAGAGTCTCTACGGGGTTCCATGTGGTGCCACCCAATGCCTCCCAGACAATAATATTACGCATGATGCCGAGCTAAGCTTTGCCTGGATTCAATGTTTTTCCTCCAATTGCACTAATTACACATCCACTCACAATTATATTCACGTGCAAATAATGGACAAATAGATTAAATAGACGATTTTTTTCCGGATGTTCTATGATATCATTGTGTATCCCTATGGATCCAAGTACCTTCTTAGGAAGTGTTTGGGGTATGATTTAGGGGGTTAAGTACCTTCTCAGACAATGTTTGGATCCATATATATATATACATTCTGAATATGTATTGATTCTCCTCATCCACATGAAACGACAACTCAGTGTCAGGCAACCTCCTTATGGATTTGACGACTCATGAAAATCGGAATTGAGCTGCACCTTTGCGGGATGTACTTGGATGTAACTTTGACTCGATATTCAGAATGCACCGAGAATCTCTGAAACTTGTTGCCATTCACCAGACTTTTCACATGCGCTGATTGCAGCATTGTAGGTCAACACCTTAGCTAAAAAAAGCAGCTAGCATCATCCCGCAAAGGCGCAATCAGGACATGAGATCCGCCTATGTCAGGCCAACCTGGTGGTGAAACTCAGCCCAGAAATACAAGCTGATCGCAGCTCAGGCTAAACAGAAACTGAACAACGACATATTTTTGGAACCGCTACAATACAGTTTATTGATATATAGTTGACTTTGTGAAAGGATCACAATTTGAAAACAAATCGCTGAAACACATGTGTATATATATATATATATATGTATGTATATATATATATATGTGATTTAGGTGTATTTATTTCAATCTCCGCCCAAAAAAAATGGAACACTGAAATCCGACTGGAATAGTCGTAAATAGTTTGTCTATCTTATTGGGGTTTTCTTTAACGTAACTGTCAAGATAAACAACTGTAAAAAAAATGCTATAGACCCATTGTAATATGTCAATACATATTATCACTTGCGTGCAACTGCTAAAGTCACTGCTACGAGTAGTATGCTATTTTTTTCTTCACTCATCTATGCCATCGGGTAGCATCAGGGATCGTGCAGTTAAATAGTAAAAAACTGGTTGAACAGTTGTCTCAGTCAACACAAAGTATATCGGGTCACAGAAAACCCGGACCAATGTGCTGAAATGTGTTGAAT
This sequence comes from Cladocopium goreaui, assembly GCA_947184155.2. Lineage (NCBI taxonomy): Eukaryota > Dinophyceae > Suessiales > Symbiodiniaceae > Cladocopium > Cladocopium goreaui. Next base: position 516,573 of record CAMXCT020003301.1, read on the forward strand.
GTTTACAACGGCAACTCACATGTAGTCGAAACGCTAGTTCCGAAAAATAAATGCAGGAATGATTAGCATGTTTGACCCATTTTCACAGGGGTGTAAATAATACTGGAATATGTTTCACCTAATTATAGCCTATCTATAACTATACTGAAAATCCATATAATAAATCCCAAATATGTTGCTGTGAACTGCAGCTGATGCAGGGTCGTGACACAACCGCAACTGGACAATTCGGGTGAAAGTCAGGTACGGGTCAACATTGGGACTACGTTTCAAAAAGGATATGAATTAACATGATGGGAATATGAATGGAGATATGTATATAATATAATTAGAATTCCCGATTGTTAATAACTGTCAACAAGATATCCATTGTTATGATTGTTCGATGAACCTGCACAAACAATATTTTCTAACTGGGTGCATGATTCATGGTTTCAAATTGACTTATTTTTCACCGACCCTTCACCATTTTCACCATGGGTGTTGTCTCATTCCTGCTGACGACTACCACATGCCGCAAGAGAAGCGTCAAGCAACGCTGGTCAGGCAACGCTGGGTCACGCCGACACATCACAGCGACATGGCACCACGGCCATATGCTTTGGGGGAAGCCTCAACAATCCATTTTGGGGGTCCATACATCATCATATTCTATCCCAGCAATATATCCTATATATAAATATATATGGTTGGGTTGTTAGTGTTGTAAGCAGGTATATAACTATATATACTTATACATATATATATATATATACAGGCCGTCGTGATTATGAAACCACAACCACAAATAAAGGGATAACCGATATTGATTCTATGTATGTATATATATATACTCATATACGTGTATATATATATATACATATGTACTAACCCACAAAAAGATAGCAACGTCTGAAATCTTATACTATATTCTATTTGTTTCCAGATCTTTTTGGGGGGTTGCAGGGTGTTATATATGTATTAATATATACTATATATATAAACTATATATATACAATATATATATACTATATATATACTATATATATACTATATATATATAGATATGTGATATATAAATATATATAAGTACACATTCTATATGTTTGGACCACCCATAGTTGTGCCTCACGATTTGATCGCCAAGTGGCATTCTGCTGAAGATCTCGAGCGCACAAGCGCTCCAGGAGACCCACTGCCTGAGTCTTCGCGACGGTTTTAAGCGACGGAAAAGTCATAGGAAAACCATAGGAACATCATAGGAAAATACTGGTTTCGGATCTTCAAAAGAAGAATGATCATAAATAAGTATGTATATATATATATGGATAATATGGGATATTATATGGATAGTTGACCGGATGGTTTCGGTTCTTCAATACTGGTTTGAATGGGAACATCATAGGAAAATCACGGGAAAGTCATAGAAAAACCGTGGTTTTTATATGGGAAATCCCCGAACTAAATGCTAGTTGGTGGTTTCAACCCCTCTGAAAAATATTAGTCAATGGGAAGGACTATCCCATATATTATGGAAAATAAAAATGTTTGAAACCACCAACCAGAAATGGTACATCTAGGTATGTATATCCATAATATTGCGAGATGCACATGTGCATCTAAAGGATCAATATACGCGCACTGCAAGTCAAACTAAATATCTTTCACCTGGGACCTAGGATTCAAAAGCTCTGCTGTCCAACACTAATGGGCAAGGAATTGGCCTTGGAAACCAAGGAACAAAAAGACCCACCATCCTTGGCGAAACGTCCAGTCAGTCTGAGAACACTCTTGTTCTCTTATTTCACGGAGGTTTCTACTCATGGTAAACTTTAGATGATATCCGTAGGTCACAAAAGAAAACAGGATCGCCGCATTTGGTTCAGCACCCAAAACATGCAAAAAACCATCGTTTTCACCCAATTATTGGCACGGATTCCTGTCTAGGTTTACCATCCTGAGGCGAAAAATGGCAATGGAAAACCACGTTACCGTTGTTTGAACCACTCCCAAACAATTCGTCACTTGGCGTTGGGGAAAACGTTCCAAGGACAAGTTAAAAGCATTTTGCGGAATCTGGTTTGGCCTAGCAAACAGTATAGTATAATCAAGTGTACAAAGCCCTAATAGTGATTTGTTTAGAGGGAAAAAACCATGTGTAATCATCTATTTAGGCATTTTGAAACCAGCAATCCATGAAAAAAGTGACCAAAAATAACCATGGATTTTGTACAAACCTTATGAAAAGTAATTATATAGTAATTCTATATCATAAATTATCTAAAGGATATATCTGAAACACTGTGAATTCATCTGTCATATCATTTGGTAAACTAACATAGCTATGGAACATGGGTGATTTATAGTTGCTTTGCCTAACATGGTGATTTTCCAGTTCGCAAACTGTTAGTTTACCAGAGGCTATCTGATCATCGAGAATTAGTCTATGATTTTGCCTCAGAAAGATAAACTGATATATATATATATAATCAACTAATTATAGATTAACATGATGAATGATTCAATGATAATAAATAATAATAAATATAGTTATATTAGTTATGTACTATAGAAGCAATATCCCCATTGTTAAATATTGTTCGTGAATAGCTTTCCGGTGAGCATGGTCCAACCAATCCAATGAACTATGGACAATCCATCCATCTGGGTAAATTATAAGGACCGAACCCTGTTCTCCCGAACGGAATCATGGTTTATTTCAGGGGAAGTCATCCCCAAATGGCGGCACGAAATTCAGGTGAACGTGAAATGATATATATAATTTACCCAGATGCATTAACAATAGTTAACATTCATTGGATTTTATCCATTAACCATATTTGACCATATTTAACATTCATTAGCCATCCAATATTGTGGGATGATTATCATTATGATTTACATAATTTCCACTATTATGGTGAACATGTTCCAACCAATCCGATATTTAATGAATGTTTTCCGAATTAATCTGGGCAAATTAAGATATTTCACTAACCTAAATAGTGCGGCCATTGAGGGATGATTCCCCTGAAATAAACCATGATTCCAGGGTTCGGGAGAACAGTTAGGTCGTTATAAATTACCCATATATATATATTACTATGGTTTATGGTATATTATACATAAGTTATTAATAAGTATCTACTTGATTCTAATTGCATATACATTAGGTCATTATATATATATATATGTATATATATATATATATCTATGTATAGAAATACATATACCCTCTGGTAATTTGTCAAAATAGCTATTGAAAATGACCCAGTCGAAGTAGTTCTTCCCTTGGCCTGGCGCCATACGGAGCCCTTCTCGCAGGCGCTGATGCCTCGAAAGGCACGGCAAGGGCGAGCGAAGCGAGGGGGCGACGTCTCTGTGGTATGTTCTGAAAATAAGATGTAAATGGATGTATGTGTAAGTATAATTATATCTATATCTATATCTCTATCTATATCTATACGTGTATATATATATATGTATATATATATATACAACAGATAGATGTAAATAGATGTAAATAGATTCATATGTATGTATACGTATATATACACACAAAATATATGAATTAAGAAATAGATCGGTGTGCATCTTTGTTCTTCAAACTGTAACCCACGGCCATGGACTTTATGGATCTTTATGGATCTATGGAACACATATCATTTTGTTTTGTGATTTGTTGGTTTATGTTCCCCAATCTAGCTATACAGTAGCTAATTGTAGCTATATCATGCTATATCAAACAAAACAATAGTTAAGCTAGTGAACAAAACCAACTTAGCTATCTTGAGGGAGAAACATTGCCTGATCTTTGAAAGGAGAACAAAGACCATTGTTCTTTTTTTGTGCTGGCACTCGGGTTTTGATCCAGATGCGTTGACAAAGCATCTAGGCAATCAGACTTTGCTTCCCGTACTGTAGTCAAACAAATCAGCATCAGTTTTTGGAGGTTTTGCAAGAGTCTCCTACTTCATGACTTATCAGAATCTTTTGTTTAAGAAAATTCAGGTCGTCCAAATATGATTCATGTGGGTAAAACAATGCCATAAACCACCCATGACTGGGAATGCTAAACATACCACCTATAAAAATGGTGATGACTGGGTGATGGTTTTAATGTGTTACTGCGGCTCCGCCGGGCCCAAGCATGCCATGACATCCTGGTTGGTGGTTTCTGTGAAAGGTGATGTTGGTAGAGGCAGCTTTGAATGGTAGCTGTACTCGCCTTTGTGGGCGGCGGGCATATCAAGATATATCAAGGATATTCACAGTTGAAAAACCCCTCCGAAAAATGATGGACTTCGACAGTTGGGATGATGACATTCCCAATGGAAAGTCATAAAAGTCATGTTCCAAACCACCAAGCAGTTCTTGATTAGTTCACAATCCAGACAATTGTCACTACATGTGAGGATGGGCATTGTCATGTTTGAATCGTTCACAATCGATACAATCGTCAATGAATATGAGTTGGGATGGGGACTATGATCATTGACAATACCAACTCATAATTGAACATTAATTGACAACTACAATTATCGGATGTCTATTCATGGGACATTGATAATTCTCAGCTTACTAATATATATATACACGAAATTATACGAAGATTCTATCTACAACAAACCATAATTGTTATCCTGAACAATGCATCCCTGGATAGTTACCCAACCTGGATAGTCTCCGCAACCTGACTTCAACTTCGTCACTGGCTCCATAGGTGACCACATCAGGACAAAGTTCTTGTGCCTACACAGAATCCCCTGGCTTCCACTGGTTTATCATTGTGTTTATCATGGTGTGTATCATGGTTTATCATGGTTTATCATGATTTACCCTCTGGTAATTTAACATAGCTATGGAAAGATCCACCATTTTTAATAGGAAAATCCACTATTTCTATGGCCATTTTCAATAGCTATGTTAAATTACCAGAGGGTAACCTCATGTTTTTCCAATCGCAATCATACTTTGGATCCAAGGTGAAGGATTTCGCAACCACAGAAAAAATGGATGCGAGTTTTCCCCATATATTTTCAGGCACACATGAGCTGCGGACCATATTTGTTACATAACGCAATTGACGGGGTGTTCCTACCTCGTTCTCCAGTCCCGTAACGTTTTTGCCTACCTCGTTCTCGGGGTGTTCCTACCTCGTTTTACAAGCTAAATATAATGTTTTTGACAAACCGGGGTACGTCCGAATACTACTTTCCATATACGCAAATAAGAGCCGTCGCTCACATCTATAGATGTAACTTCTGTGTACTAAGCAGCTTTTAGGCATCCCATTTTCAAAAGGGAGAGTGGCAACTCCGGAGATGAAGCAGGGCATTTCCAGCATTGATTACCCTCTGGTAAACTAACATAACTATGGAAAATCACCATTTTTTATGGGAAGACTCACTATAAATTGCCATTTTCAATAGCTACGTTAAATTACCAGAGGGTACTTGTTGGTTATGTGGTTCTTGGAAGGTGAGCTATCAAGGAAAACCACCAGAGGTGCCGGTGTTTTGTATGGCGGTTGGCAATAACTGGAATCAATCAATATGGATCATCATGGCATTATGGTTCACCCATCAATCATAGATCATCATAAAGGTCTTAAAAATAGTCAAACGTCATACCAGACTGAGTTTTGCATAGCATGTTTCACCGATTTCACGGCATCATGTGAAGCATTGTGAACCGCATATTTTGCTGAAGTAATTCTATGGCTAGATTCCTTACCGGGTCGAATCATGTCGAATCCCGAAAATCCCTCGGCCTCAGCATGCGCCAGAAGTTCAAGGGCCAACATCCATTGACCGCCCTTCTCTAACGAACTGATCGCGGCCTCCCGTTTCACAAACGTGGAAGCCACCCGAGGACCCGAGGCAATGTACGTGGGAAAAAATCCACATACGAAACGGAGCATTTAATGGGATTTAATGGGATTCAATGGGATTTAATGGGATTGAATGGGATTGAATGGGATATATGATTGTATAGCCTCTGGTAAACTAACAGTTTGCGAACTTGAACATGGCCATAGAGATAGTTGATTTTCCCAGCTATAAAATGGTGATTTTCCATTATGTAAACGTTTACCAGGCCGGGCAATGGGAACATCAATGAAAATCATCCATGGTGGATGTTCATGGATTTTCCATTGCCACGAAAAACGTTGCGGGAGGATATTTATGATTAGCGGTTAAAAATCTAGGTTCGAAGTTTGCCAATGGTTTTTGAATGGTCAGTGCATGGAGAGTGTTTCGCACGTAGTATCTAGTCAGATTCTTGAGATAGGATAGTTCTTTGGACTTATTCCCGGATAGGTACGTAGAGCAATCCCATCCCCCAGACTTCTTAAGAAAACACCTATTGTACGGTCCCAAATATGTAATTTCAACCCCTAAATTAAACCATGATTTGTGGGGTGTCTAAGATTAAGGGAGGGGATTATCCCGTAACTCGCCGATAATTTCCAATCATTATCCCATTCCCAGAAGTATACCATAATGATCTTTACAAACCCAGTTTCTGTCCGTTTGTCTAGGTGGCCCACCCTGAGTTCTAAGTTGGTTTGCATCCGATATATTCCCAGTAAACCCAACCCTTAGGTCGAAACCAACTTCACCACGGATCTGAGCATGAAATCCCAACAACCCCACTGTATCCTTGGATTGGCCCTATAGATTCCCCGAAGCATTGGATTTGCAAAAAAGTAAATTATACAAGGTGGTGCCCCATAGTTAGCTAAGTTGGTTTATTACTCCAATAACTACGGTTTATGGTAGTTTATGGTACTTTTATGTACTTCTATAACTATAGTTACTGGGGCGAATCTAAACCAACTAATAACTCGGGGGCCCCACATCCCATGGGAAGCCACAGGTTAAGTTATGGGGCTACCATACAGATCATCCATGTTCGGATTTTCCATTTCTCAGATACCTATGGACTTTGGAAAAATCACTCTCCAAAAAAGGGGATATACATACTAATACCATCCATAAATTGGAAACCCCATGGTTTTCCACGTTTTCCAAGCCCAGTAAACCTGCCCCTTTCTCCAGGTTTCCGGACACTCAGCGCCACAAGGCTTGGCCGAGCGGAGCCTCGGACGCGAAGTCTGATGGCTAGATGTGTTTGATGTGGAAATACATATGACAACATATGCAGTATGTATATAACAACACAAACCAATAATCTGAAAAAAAAAACTATAGTTATCTATTATAATCTATTTGACAGCTATGTACTATGTATAATATTCTATAAATCGATAATATGTATTAATATGTATCTTGATGCATTTTAATGTATCGTAGGATATAGACTATGGGTGCTTTAGACATAACTATGTGAGAATCTGGAAAAACCACTGGTTTTGGTCAGCCAAGCACCCCAGTTGGGGTGCACCAGAAATTTGGTCATTCTGAGTCTCAAACAATCGAATTTGGCTGTGTAATTGATGAGCCATGGCCATGCGTGTGTGATTCATTTCGCGTGAACGTACCCTGGTCTGCATAAAAAGTATCAATCTAATAGAATATTGATATGTAAATCACTCATAATCACCCTTCAAATCGCTATGAAAACCAACCAGGACATATATCAATTGATGGATATTGATGGCCATTAAAAGGGCCGCCGTTTCTTCGTTTTGTTGGATGTCAACGGTCACCAACACTTCAGATGTTGGCACCTAGGTCTTGTCCTATTCAAAAGTTAGAAATTGGGGTTTCCATAAATGGGGGATCCCCCAAAATTGTTGGTTTATCATGGAAAATCCATCTGTAAATGGATGATTTAGGGGTACCCCCATTTCAGGAAACTTCCGATTGTACACCATAGTTGTTCGTCACAAAAACCCACTGGATCTGACTGGAAACTGAGATGCAAATTGTCTAATCCAGATAGAGAGCTGTTCCGGTCTCTTGTCAAAGGTGGTTATTAAAAACACGTAAAATATGTCACTTGGCAACACCACAAAATGTCAGCAGGGAATAGATCTAACATAGCTATGGTATAGATGAACCATTTATGAATGGTTTAGTTACCCTCGCCTCTTAAGAATTGTTTTTTCCCCATGGCTATGTTAAATGGAGACATGTAAGACATGTGCTCCACTTAATTTGTCCTGTGTCTATCATTTTTCACCATCTGATTCTACCCATACACAGACTATGCCGCTCCATCCAACTTTGAGCATTTGGTTCTGACATCCATATCGCAAATAGTTTCCATTGAGACGGCCCATTTATAATTGATTTACCCATAAAAATAGTGATTTTCCATAGTTTTTTGTATGTTTACCAGAGGGCACGTATATTCATCAACGAGGAAAACACATGTTAGTTTTGTACTATGGTTGGTGAGTGGAGATGCCAATGAATCAAAACACACAAACAAACAATTATTACTCTCTGGTTATGACTCACATAGCTATGGTATAGATGGATCATGTGTGAATGATTTACTTACACTTACCTCTTAAGAATGTTTTTTTTCTCCATAGCTGTGTCAAATAGCCATAGGGTATTTATCATTTTTATCACCAAATTTATCCAACTTGTTGATACTTAAAACATGTAAAGACCCTCTATAGATTGTGGTTAAACCGACTGTTTTTGCCACTGTTTGTTTATTGATTTCTGTATAAGGTGGTTCTGCGTCCCTCCCAGTGACGGGTTCGTTTATTGTCAAAATCTATATTATAAACCCAACAGCTTCTTGAGTTGTGTCAACCAACTTTGTCAACATTCCCACCCGGGACACACAAATTCTGAAAAAAAACAGTAATTATATCAATGATGTCCCATTAACATCCAATAGTATCCATTAATAAAGGTATGGATTAGTTAGTTATATGAACAACATGCAAATAAGTTGTATATAGTTATATCATCACTTAGGTTATCCGATAGTTCCACCAATTAAGTACCCATTTATAAATATCCAAACAGGTTGGTTCTATCACCTTACCCAACCTGTTTTTTTTTCAAGAACAATGGGCACAAAAAAAAAAAAACGACGAGGCCAGGCCGTTTCGCAGATCTCCGGATATCTCCGGGTGAAAGCGTGGGTGCGAAATGGTTTCGAACTCCGTCCAACAATGATGTATGATGATGATGATGATGATGATGATGATGATGATGATGATGATGATGATGATGATGATGATGATGATGATGATGATGCTGATGATGATGATGATGATGATGGTGATGATGGTGATGATGGTGATGATGGTGATGATTGATAGTTATGATACTGATTGATAGGAGGCATAGTCTCCTCCACATTTTGACCTTCGGCAGTTGCAGGACGCAAAAGCCTTGCTGCAGGTGTTGACGACAAAGTTTGCAATGTTGACCAAGGCTAGGATGGATCATATTTTGCGGCCGCAAATTTGCACTTGGGGCAGGTGACGGTCGATTTCAGCTCCCTTTGAAGGCGTTGAAACCCTTCCCTTTCGTGACTGCCTTTCTGCCCCCAGGGGGACAAAGCAAGATATTTTCTGGGGTCCTGGATGAGCATTGTGATGCTGAATTGATGTAGCATGATGTAGCATGATGTAGCATGATGTAGCATGATGATGATGATGATGATGATGATGATGATGATGATGGTGATGGTGATGCTGATGATGATGATGATGGTGATGATGACGATGATGATGATGATGATGATGATGAGGATGATGATGATGATGATGATGATGTATGATGTATGATGTATGATGTATGATGTATGATGATGATGATGATGAAGAAGATGAAGATGAAGATGCATATGAATCGACTGTCTGTCTTGGAAACGAGGCGGCCGAGGCACCACCCAGCTTCGACAGCAAATGCAAAGCCAACGGCCATTGCGTACATTTCTCACCTGGCATCAAGAGAAATGGACGTTTATTTGTTTAACTGTTTAAGAAACAAATGCAAGTGTATGCTAATTGTACACTCTCTATCTGTCTGCCTGTCTGTCTATGTCTACCTATGTCTTCCCTCTTTCTATCCTCTATCTATCTATCTATCTATCTACCTACATATATATATATAGATATATATCATTATTTTCTATACATATCATCGTATTCGTCTAGCTACCTATCTATTTCTCTATCTATATATCTATCTATCTAACTATCTATCTACTTATCTATATATCTATCTATCTATCTATCTATCTATCTATCAATCTATCAATCTATCAATCTATCTATCTATCTATCTATCTATCTATCTATCCAATAATATATAATATCCATCCAACCACCCATCCATCCATCCATGGTGATTCCTCAACTGCAAATTCTACATGGCCTGTTTGGTGAAATCTCCGGTGTCCCCAAAAAACGGTTAGCATCGATTCGTTTACCAAAACACCTCGAAGCGCCTTGAAGAAGTTTTTGTTGTGACCATTAACAATAGGTAGATCTATGAAAATAACCAAGGTATTGAAGATCTATGTTTCTATGAAGGTCTTGATTTATGGATTTTCTATGAAAATATATAGGGATTAATAGGTAGATCTATGTTAATCATAGATAAAATTCTTTCGTTGCCATAAGATAAACCCCAGGAAATGGTGTCAGTTTTTACCATGCTGAAACTCAGCTTTTCGATGGGGAAAAATCATGATGACTTCCGTGGATCGAAATGGTTTGCCCTACCACTGATTTGGAACCTGAAAGAGAACAACGACAGAGGCTCCAGGATGTGTAATTAATGTTATTAACTTCAAAAATCCTGGTTGGAATCAAAGATTTCTATCTACTTGGGGGTACCATCAAATACAATCCTCCCAACTTGATTGTCTGAATTGTCTGTTGGCCCAGATATGCTTGAAAGAACCCCCAAAGCACTTGCCACTGACTACCCCCAATAAAACTTTAAAGGTGCCACTTACATATTTGATGCAATGATTTTCCATGGTCAATCTTTGGTAGTTCACCAAAAAATGACACATTTCGCTGGTGATGTGTTTATTTATCAATATTTTTCATGTACCCTCTGGTTATTTAACATAGCCATGGTATAGATGGCCCATTTATAGATGGTTTACCCATTAAAAATGGTGATTTTCCATGGCTATGTTAGTTTACCAGAGGGTATAAGAAAAACTAAAGGATTAACCCGATTCCCAGGGTTTTTTCCTAGCCAAAAACTCAAAGGATTAGTTTCGAGCTATCCAGGGGCCCGGGGTTCTTTCCGATCATATCCCTGGTTGGTGGTTGAAAAACAATCTTGAAAAAATGATGGAGCGAAAGTCAATGGGAAGGATGACATCCCATATCTGAAATGGAAAAGAAAAGCCATGTTCCAAACCACCAACCAGATATGCTAATGATGGTTAATGATGGTTAACTATATAAATATATAAATAAAGTATATATATATATGTCATATAAGAAACCAGTGACGTGAGGTTACTATAACGAATGGGGATTTTCAATGGATGGAGTTTCAGGGGAAAATCCAATGGTTCCACGCCCCACGACACCAAGTGACAAGCACTGATCGCCGCTCCGAAAGTGACCACCGTCCCTGCTGTCCACATTGCACATGGTCAACGTGACGTACATTGGTGGTGGATAAATATGGCTATAAATGAAATATCATGGGGATACATACATGGAATAACAGCTATTTTTGTGGGTCGAAATATGTTGAACCTTCCAAAATGAACCACCAAAACCCAAGTGGCGCCCAATAGTACACAAGTTTTTGCTGAGATAACATGTTATATAAAAACCCATCCAACTGCAGAGATATCGGTCATTTTTACCAAGCCAGCCTTCAACAAACATACACCGATGCCGGGCACCACTGACAGGGTCAAATATATTTTTTTTTTTTGTAATTAAATATATAATTATATATATATATATATATAATTATATATATAATTATTTATATACTCGATGGGGATCAACAGAAATTGTCTTTACCCACCACCACCACTACTGCTGAAGCTACTTCTACTATTACCACCACAGAATGGGGAGACGGTACAACCCCTGTTAAGCTGCATTTATGATTGTTTGTTCCCATCAGGTATATATATATATATAGGTATTAATTTGCCACCCTTTTTGTTGGTTGCTAAAGTTTTGTGCTTGCATTGTCTAGATCCACCATCCAGGCACATTGATTCATTTGATTCCAAGAGCCCCAATTCGACTCATGCCAACAGATTGACATAGTCACTTTGGTTTGATTGGTTCATTGGTTCCCTACTTAGATGAGCCATGGAGTTAGTTAACTACTTAGTAAATGGATTATTTCATTGGGATTGGTTGGGGGTAACAAATCCCCAGTTACTAACCAATTAGCTAATCCCATGGCCCATCTAAGTATAGGATCCTCGTTCTTGTCCGTACGTATCCTGCATGATGTTCCATTACTACGCTCGTCTATCGGAGCTGATCTTGGCCACTCTGGGTTGCTGAAATCTGCATTTCATCAAGAGAAACCCGGATTTCTTTTTTTTGGTTCATGTCTTCATTCCAATCATTCCAATCATTCCAATCATTCCACATCTTTTCCTCAGATCCTCAGTTGTTGCTGTTGCTTAAGTTGCCAACAAATCATTGCTTCGTAAAATCCCGCAGAAATCGGGAGGTCTCATATCGCAGTCCCGCCTTCCAGTTGCCTGTCCTCCAAGTCCGCCATCAAAGCCAGTGCATGTTGCCATTCTCCTCCTTTCTCACCTTCGCGAAGCTATCCATGGTGGTATCCATGGTCAAGTCAGGTGGTTGCACAAGCTGCACACAAGTGTTTCTATGCATGCATTACATTGTATTACTACGATCAACTCCCACCATTTGCCCCGCTTCTAGAAGAGTTCGACGGGAACGTTTTCATCATCACTATCATCAACATCATCATCATCATCGTCGTCGTCGTCGTCGTCGTCGTCGTCATCGTCATCATCATCATCATCATCATCACCGACATCAACAACATCGCTGGATGACATCAGTGGAGCGAGAGTACTCCACCAAGTTTGTCACACAGACGGAAGACAAACCACGCTCGTGGATCCACGGCCCCTCAGCCAATGATGGCCCCATAGAGTCGGCGAATGCCCTTATGCGTCGTCGAAGATACACATCTATATTCGCCCCAATTTGCCCTTTGGCGACGATGAGCAAGAGGATGCCGACAGTGACGGAGATCAGGCATGATGTCACGGGTGACCCTTTTGTGAGGAGTAGCTGTGCGAAGTTGCTGTCCCCGTCGAACCTCATCCCAAATTTGTTTCCGATCTCAACCACGATCTCAGTGAGCGTGGCTCCAACAGCGCGATGGAGTTCCAGCAATCTTGTTAGAACGAACAGCTCTAACAGAATCCTACCAAATTGCTGCAAAATGCACCCATCCCACCCCACCTTAAATCATGATAATTAGATCATCATATTATGTATATGTATATTGGTATATGACTACAGTAGTGCCAATATTACCCCAGCTTAATGCTTGTAACTCCCGAACTGTCAACTGCAATATGGTTCTCAAAAATTTCTACGGGCAAGCCCCCGGTCCATGTCCAGCCCAGTCACAAGCAGAAATGCTGGAGTTGTAGGAAATAATATCCTGAAAGAAAAGGCTGCAGCAAGACGTCCCATCCCCCTATGCGCTATGTGCACTCATGGAATGCTATGTAACATAATGTTCCCAACACCCTGCCATTTTTGGTCAGAATTGCATAATCATTTTGCCCATCGCCTTGGCAAACAAAGAATAGCTACTCAGATCTTGGTTCCATGTTGCACTGCTTACTTCCTCTCAAGTTTCTCTGGTTCAAAACTTGAAAACAATATATGGTTGGGAAACTCTTAGCAGCTTCTTAGCTTCCCATTTAATAGCGAATATGCATACCCCTAGCTCCAAATCGCTCTCTTCATTCACCACTGGATCATAGAAAAAGACTCTGTTGAATGGTTCAAACCATGACTATTCACCTCTGTTCACCCTCACATGGCCAATCTTAGATAATCTGCCAAAAGTAAAACATCTTACCCTCTGGTAAACTAACATAGCTATTGAAAATGGCAATTTATAGTGGAATTTCCCATTAAAAATGGTGATTTTCCATAGCTATGTTAGTTTACCGGAGGGTATTTCAAACGGCAATTCCCTCTGGGAATATACATGAATATACTTGGTGGCTATCCCACGAATCGTAAGTGGGTTCTATCCGAGTTTTTTGAGTGGATGAAGCCTACTTATCCCACTTAGAACTGGGATATAACCGCTTATTAAGTGGGATGAGCCACCAAGTACCAGATACCCAAAACCGAGCCTAAATTCCATGGATCATCGAGATTTCCCTGCAGGAACGTTGGCTTCCACCAAGTCGTCTCCATCCTTACAATATGGCCCCCCTGACTTTAAACTGGTTGATAACTCCAATAGCTATGGTTAATGGTACATAAAGAGTTTAACAATTTAATACAACTTATAGGTAATGTCGATACGATAGTTTTTTCTTTGCAATCATCCGTCATCATCATACAGCAACATATTGTTATGTTATACCATCGCATTGCTATAATATATAACAATGCTTATATCGTATACCAGATGTTAATGGTGGTTTAGTAATTAATACCACGGCGTTTTGTCGGACCCTCGATACGCCCCAGTATCAGGTGCCATGTCGTTTGGCATAGAGTCCAGGAGGCACAAGGCACTCAGCCATTCCTGACCTGAGACGTCGCCAGCCATGGGATAAACATGGATAAACAAAAGCGAACATAGAGATTTAAGCACGTTTTCAAAAAATCAACTTAAAACTATGGAAAAGAACCCAAAAATAATTCAATGATTTATACCTATGACAGGTGATTTTCAATGGCAAACTGTCAAATACCTATAGAGGGTTATATCCCAGTTCAATCATCAAAAAGGGGGTATGTCATCTAACTATTCAGAATGGTGATTTTCCAGTTTGCTATGATGACAACCTATGACTGTGGTTGCGATAAATTCCCTTTCCGTATTGAATTGCCATTTGACATGCCCGTGCTTTTCAAACAGAAAACTGCATCTGCATGGCTCGACGAGCGACCTTTGGCGCAGGCACTGATTGCAGTGTTGTGAATGATCAAGTTGCTCTCCTTGTGTGGTCAATGGAACTAACGGGATTTCATGGGGAGTTACCCTCTGGTTATTTGTTACAGTTTGCCATGGAAGCCATGGCCCATAGAAATAGATGGTTGACCTATTAAAAATGGTGATTTTCCAGTTCGATATGTTAAATAACCAGATGGTAACATCATCAAATAAGGGAAGTATAAAATCTACCATGTTTTCACGATTGAATGGGGATATTCAATGGATCCATGGACTGTTTGTTTTTGACAATCCAATAAGGATGTTTTAAAACCGAAATGTATTGCTGGCTCCGCGGTGATCCACAGCTATGGATCGGTCGGACGGACCCTACATTTTGAGCTACAGATATATGTACCATAAATATCAAAGCGATTCCGGGATTGAAAAGAAGATACCCTCTGGTAAACTAACATAACTATGGAAAATCACTGTTTTAATGGGAAAACTCACTATAAATGGCCATTTTCAATAGCTATGTTAAATTACCAGAGAGTACATAGGAAAAGATGCAAAGCCATCAAACAATATCAAACATGCATCCGGGCATCTGGTACAGTAAAAAAGAAGCAACATGGATCTCTTCATCACATGAAAATAGTTTATACATGTTCAATTCTCAGGCCGGGATCCAGTCCCACAGGGTTTCAGTCATGGCATTTCGCCTTGGAAAACTTGGAACTCCCTCTGAGAATACACCATGGCCCGGAAAGACTACTGACGCTGCAGTGACACAGTGATACATGGGAGTCGCATCAAACTACTATATATGATTATATTATTACATGATATTATATGGGAGTGTGTTTTAAACTCAGGTACCCCTCTTTTCCGTTGGTTTCCCATTGGTTGCCAATGGTTTCCCCATGAAAAAATGGCCCAGAAATTGGATGAAATCTAGAGGTCTGCACTGTGGTAAACCCAAACAGCTTAGGCCTCGCCAAGGTCAACAAGGGCAACTTTTGCTACAAATGCCTGTGCCCAACACCGTTTTTATCAATTTGGGTGGCATATGCGTTTTCTACGGGCCTAGCTGGGCCTAGCTGGGCCTAGCTGGGCCTAGCTTTTCGTCAATTTCAACGGGGATCCATTTAGCCCATCAACTCCCTTCCGCTCAAGGTCCAATCGCACCGATGCCAGTTCTGAAAGCAGTTGCAAGACAACTTGCCACTGCTCTGCGCGTTCACAAACACCTAGTTGGGCGCCGGTGGAAGATATCGCGAACGACAGGAATTCCAATGGCTTGATATTTATGGGAGAAAATCCACTATACTCATTGACTTGTTGTGATTTGATGGGATATACATATTATATAGTGGGCTATAACACCAACTATATTGGTAATGACTATATAACAGTTTGCGGGGATGCATTATTGGAACATACCACTTAACAGTATAGTGGTAGGAGGCAGTGAAATTCACCATGATGATGGTTTAATTTCCACTGTTTCAGATTGGCCACACTGGTTGTGGCAACAGCAGCAATTTTCTTCGTGGCCTCTAGTATAAAACCTTGTGTAAAGTCAAACTGCGGCCTATAACCCACAAAATATGGAACTTGTGCGCAGCACCTCCATTGAGTAAGTAGATGTTAGGATATTTTAGGTATCTAAATTGGCGCCATTGGATGTTGTTTTGGAAACTATCTAGAGCATTCCAGAACCAGCGACTGATTGTTGATGGCCATGTTCAGTCGTAAACGCAATATCCATACAATGTGGCCCCCCCCTAGTTATAAGTTGGTTTATAAACCCATCTAACTATAGTTATAACATGTTATAACTACCACAAACCCTAGTCATTGTAGCTTGTTTTAACCAAGTTAGCTATCTTTGGGGCCCCACTTTGTAATATTTCAGATTCATCAGCTGACGCTGCCATGGATGGGAAAATGGTGAAGACGCTGGAGTCAAGAACTTGGGACTTAGCTGGAAATGCTATCCAGCTCCATAGATATATAATGATGTATACAGCTCATAATCATAAATATGAACATGTATATAATATCTCGCAATACATATATATATATATATGTATATATATATATATTAAAATATTAATATATGTATATATGTATATATGTGTGTAATGCAGAATCCCTTCCTTCATTCATTCATTCTCGCGGTCTTAGATTCCCAGGCTGCTGCTGAGTTGCTCATCACTATGCCATAGCTGATGATATTGCTCTCCAGTTTCCTGCAGAGCTTCGACTCCAAAAACTGGGGATTTATCAAACATTACTGGGATGTAAGTGTTTTGTATATAAGATTACTGGGGATGTAACATTACTGGGATTTAAGTAATGGTGTACTTTGTTTCACTCAAAAATAGGGATGTAAGGGCCAAATGGTGTACTGTTAGAAGTTAGCTGGATGAGCAGTTCAATTGGCACTTGCTTTAAAAAACATGGTGCTTCCAAGATTACTAGAAAGTTTCTCCAAAGGGGGCGCCATTTCACGCAGTATGCCCCTGTCATCCCATCATTGCAGATATTTTTTTTCCGTGGAAGCCGCTAATGTCGTTGAAAAAAATCCATGTCTGCTGGATAAATCCCGGTCTTTGTGGGTGATATCTCAATATATATATATAGATAGATATATATATATATATATAAACCGTTATATATTGGTTTAAGTTTAGACCCCGAGGTTTGCCCAAGAATTCCCAGTCTTTCTAATCCATATATCTAGCGCAATCGAAATAAACATGTCGATACCAAGTCCCAATATTCCTTCATTCAATAGACGGCTCTGGGGAAACATAACAGGAAAATCAAAGCCCATAAGTTATGATAGCAACTATCTGGGTAAATTATAATATTTCACTATCCTGAATAGTGCGGCCATTTGGGGATGATTTCCCTTATAAACCATGATTCCAGGCTTCGGGAGAACAGGGTTCGTGATGAAATTTACCCTATGGTTTCCAACAAACATGTTCCATTAAGTCATCCCAAGCACCGCATCCTCATTTCTCCCAGAGAAATCACAAGTTGATGTTGAAAAAACTCTAACGAAGGAGAAAGGCACAAGTTTTAGCGGGTGAAATCCATATCGTTACCGTTCTGGGTGAAATCGGTGGATTTGTCCACCAGAAATCGACCCAAAATGCCTCTCCTCCGGCGCATGTAGCCCAGAAGCTGCAGTGCCTCCGGCCACCTTTGTGGGCTCCGCTGAAATGCCTGGCGAAGAAATCAATGAATCAACTGTTTTCAGCAGGCAAAATGTTGGTTGTAACATATCTTCACCACAACCAAATTTACCAACAAAATCTGAAAAAATATTCTTTACAACCCAAAAAAACTGAAGATGGATGAAAAATCAATAAGACATGCGGAAAACAAATGGGTGTCGGCCAAGTACATCTTGGATTTAACAAAGTCAAAACCAGAAAATAAGTTGATGACATTTGATTACACCGTCACAAGATGTAATTTCGCCAACGGTGATTCAGCATGACTCAACTATGGAGAAAGTGGTGAACCTCATGGGTGAAACGCTGCTCCATGAGATGTCCCGTTTTAGCCGATCGAAGAATGGCCGGTTTGCGATGTTTGTCCATGTTCATTGTTGAATGTTGAACTAGCTACATCGTGTGATGTATACATATTATAATTATATATATATTATAAAACATATTGTATATATATATAATTATATATATACACATTACATACTGAATTATACATATTATACATGGACATCGGGCCTTGAAGGAGAGGTTGAACGCAGCCACATCGCGGCAATCCACATCCATCGAGCGCGAAGAATGGCCCGGTTTTCCGTGCGGTGGCTGGGGATATGTTTGTGTTGGGGTCTCTAAAATGACCATAGATTTTCATAGATGCTCATAGATTTTCAAAGATAATCATAGATATTCATATGTTCATAGATGTTCATAGATATTCATAGTAAGGGATGTGCAGTTACGGTCCGAAATACCAGTTCTAAGTACTAACGAAACCCCAATCTATTGTATAATCCCATAGAAATAACCAGTCGTAATTCATAAATGGCCATAACTGTAGAAGATGATCATAGAATATCATAGATTGATTACACCAATGAAAATTATATGAATGGTATCCTCTGGTAAACTAACATAACTATGAAAAAATACATTTTTTAGTGGGTAACTATCAATGGCCCTTTTAAATAGCTTTGTTAGTCATTACCAGAGGGTAACTGATGCTAGTCAATGATCTCTTTATCAGGATACAAATCAAGATGATGATCCAACACTGTAGTAGCAACAGTCGATTTTCGGGTCAAGTCGAGGAAGGGCTGAATCCAACAGCGGCCAGGCGGCAACACCTCGGGTCACATCAACTGGAGGCTGTCAATCTGTTAGATCTTCGCTGAAGGCGCGCAACCTCCCTGCCTAGTTCCATCCTGGGATACAAAAAAAAGAGCTGAAACGACTGCGCGACAGACTTTCCGTCCAACATGTCCCAACAGATGTTTTCCAATCGTTGGATGTTTTGATGCCCAATCATCTCCATGTCGTTGATGTTTTCCATTGACATCATTTCCAAGACTTAACAGTTTGCCATTGAAAATGGCCATTTATAGTGAGTTTCCCATGACAAATGGTGATTTTCCATAGTTATGTTAGTTTACCAGAGGGTACTTCTGCATTTGATGATGTCAATGTTGCGACTGACGTTTACTGATGCTCACTAGTGTTCATTCAGTTTCACTGACGTTTATACATTTTATACTTCTGCGACTGGCCCCTCAATCCCAACATGTTTGGGTTCTATATGGGTTCTATCAATCCGCAGCTAGAGGTGCCGCTTAGATAGCCTGTCTTTCCTTGCGGTAGACATTGCTTCCTAGAACATCTAGAAAATTCCGATCTCAAACAGCAAATACTGTATAGATCAGTTGGTCTGTCAACCAGTCAAGCCCTGGTCGGATGAAATTAGATCATGGAACATCCAAAAAAAAACAAAAAAACTTATATCTAATTAGTGTATCTATCCTTTACAGATATCTTTATATACTCTATTCTTGCTAGCCTACCATATCGATTGATGGTTGATCTTTCATGACATACATGATGACCCGCTTTGCCAGGTGCCACACCGCTTCGGTGGTCTTGAGTTCCTCCTAGGATGAAGCCCGAGAACGTCATGGGAAAACTATGAGGATTTCCATATGTAAAAATATGGGGCTGGGTCAAAACCTGCTATTATATTGTGATATTATATGTTAGTATCCTATTTGAGGGAATAAACATCCATGAGCAATTTTAGGATAATGAAGGCGCCAGGATTTTGACTCATAGCCATATATTTAGATTGAACATTGACCCCCGACCAAGTTAGGTTTCGACTCTCGACCTAGAAAAGGTGTGTTTTTAGCGGGGGGAGCCAACATTGAAGCAAGGGTCAAATACGGCGAAATGCTGACAAATTCAGCATTGATGATATTGATATTGATGATGATGGTGATGATGATGATGATGATGGTGATGGTGATGGTGATGATGGTGATGATGGTGATAATTGATAGTTATGATACTGGTGACTGGTGGTGATGATGATGATAATGATGATGGTGGTGGTGATGATGATGATTGGGATGAGGGTGATGATGATGATGATTAGGATGAGGGTGATGAGGGTGATGGTGACAGTTGAGGGGGAACAACAATAAACACGCCCCACATATTTAGTTGATTGACATTTAAAAAAAAATGACTTTCCATAGCTATGTTAGTTTACCAGAAGTGATTTTTCGACTGCGAACTCTGGTGAAACGCCTTGCTTCCCAGGTTTCCCAGGTGTCCCCAGGTGTCCCCAGGTGTCAGGTGTCCTTCTCACCTGGGCAGTGAAGCCAAATGGTGCAAATTCTTTTATTGGCTTAAATGATATAACGATATATACATAATATATGTATATATATATATATACAATGAATATACTATAATGTCATAGGTGCTAGAAAAAAAATATAATGAATAATAATGAATCAATTTCTAGCAATGTACATGTGCATCTAATGTGTATGTATATTGTATCAATTGGATTATACTTGCTGACCCTAAACATTGGTCGCTTGATATCAAAACTCGACAGCCCAAATATCCGATATATCCGATATATCCAAGGTCGGTTCATCTCAGGTTTTGAACATATATATAGATGATGAACATAATGGGCTCCCGGGTTTTTCTGGTTCAAAATCGAGCAACCAATCGCCGGATCTCACGGATGATGCGGGTTGACAAGCCATAAAAACACCATTGACCTTTGCTCCCTCTCTATTTCTCTACGTATGTCTTATGTAATATATAATTATATACAACTATAGTAATATGCTGCAATTGTTTGAAGCGACATGTTTGTTGTTTAAATCCCACCGTTCTTGTTACAATGTTGATTTAAAAAACTCAGTTTTGTTGATGAATTCCCCAAATAAATGGGGTGGTTGGCCAGGGTCGCCTTTCTTGCCCTGCCTTTCTTGCGACTACGTTCAGCTTTTAGCCGTTGCGTTTTCTCCTCGACGGTGCCGCGGAGCATGTGTGGTCACGTGCACTTTCTGATGCAGCCATAGCTGAGCTGGTTTAGAAATCCAATAACTGTGGGGGTTCGGGTTGATATATCACCATCATAATGTAAACGGAAATATGAAATTTGGGATATGCACATATAGATATATATATATATACACATACATACATATGTATATATATATATATATTATTTGTATGTATATATATATATGTGTATACATGTATGTATATATATATATATTTGTATAGATGTATACATATATATATATATATATACATATGTATTCCTGTTGTTAGGGGATATGTATTATATTGGTATAGGCTGGGAAACTCAGCTAGTTCGAACTGGGATCAGCTTCCCAGCGATGAAAAGTCACTGCTGATTGAGCCACCCTGAAGAATATGTTGGTCAGTTTGGAGGTCATCATCCAATCTCATCCAATTCCATCCAATTTCTAGAGCTGAACAAAACGATGATTAAAGCTTCAAAACGATAAATCAAATTGTATATAATATTATATACCTGGGAAATCCACCTATGTAAAATTAACGCTCGAAGTTGAAAGAGCAATAATTATTGATCGCATCGGTTTTTTTCATCCTTTGGAAAAAATATTGCTCGAAGGGTTGTCCACCCAGCACTCCTTTTTCTTTCTCCCCGCGTTGCATTCTATTTGTCCAAATCTTGGTGCTCTGACATGTGTCGGCGCAGCAACACAGCTGCTTTGATCAAATAAAATTCCAAAGATCTCTGGGTGATAACCCGAGTATCAATTTTTCTCCCAAGCCTACACATTCGCCCAATCAAATCTTCATTTTGGGAACAATCCCAAACTGCAGGGGAAAGGATCGCAGTACATCCACTTTGTAGTTGCAAATAAATTTCATACAGCGTGTGCTTTTGAAAATGGCACTTTGGTTTTATGCCAAATAAACACAGCTGATTTGTCATACAAAAATCAGCGAGCCACGTGTAGCCTTGGAGGAAAGCTTGCCCGGTCTCGTAGAGCGTCGAAGCACACTGCCGGTTCAAGAATGTGCCATGGGTGTAAATCGTGTCAAACCATTTTGCTGAAAGCCTGGACGCAGACAGAATCACTGATAGCACATTTTTTTTCTCTCCATCTGTTTCCTCAAGCATAAAGCCAGCTGCAATTGTACCAATCCATTTGCACAAAAGCAACGTATCTGAGCCCTTGGTGTTGCTCCACACGTATGACCCAGCATTTTCATAGTTGAAGAGAGCCAATGAAAAGCTTCGTAGCGCTGGAGTTTGTTGCGTAGTCTTGCACCACAATGAAAACAAGCTGTGGGCATTCACTAAAAGAACACGCATGTCACCAGATCCAAAATACTTCCATTTCATGAATAAGAAGATGCAGCTTGCTGAAAAGTCACGGTACACCCCAAGACGTAGAGTATGAAAACCATCGTTCTTGTAGATCCACTCTGGCCTTTCATCATCAAAAGGAATTTGGTACAGACATGGCAGCTCACTATTAGACCATGGACGCTCCACATGTATGGTCCCAGCCCAGCAGGGAACTGTTGTAAAGTCTTCTGCGGGCAGTCCTTCTTGACCCGCCAAGCACTGATGGCACGAGTTGGCATCCTGAATCCTACCCATGTGTTCAAAGCCCCTGGTAAGGCAAGCTATCTTTGATATCCACTTTAAATCACCTTTCGATCCCACAATGACGACGCGATAGGTCACTCCTCCAACTTGGATTCCCGAATGAAACAATGTTTTAAGTTCACCAGCTAAGAAGGTGATGAGTTCGCAGGTCAATCGCTTGTAGTTGTTCGCCATGGTCCCAGGAAGAAGAAATAATGGGAAATGTTGAAGGAAAGAATGTCCCTTCATGTTGTGGCGCAAGCAGTGAACAAAGGGATGTTGATACCCATCTTCTCCATAAGGTGCATTCCACAAACCAATAGGATGACAGTCATCACAGTTTGATGAGTGGCCCTTGATACCAATCACGCTTTCAATGCTAAAGACTGTTGTTTGTGACCGGCGTTTTCCCCTTCCTTCATCACCATGCAGGGCAATAGGAAGTAGTCTGTCCAAAGGTTCTCCCAAAGAAAAAGCGGCATGTGTAGGGTGGTACTGTGCAAACCCCTTCCACCATGCGAGCAATGACTGTTGAGCTTTGTCTCTATCCGGAGTCCCAAACAGAAGCTGGGTGGTTTTCCAAAAAATAGCTCAGCAAATGCTTCGGGTGCAGGTAGTGAATGTCCAAAATGGAGCCATCATCACATGTGTAGTTGAAGACATTCAGGGGCACCTTCCAAGCAATAGCTGCTCTCTTGACAAGCCTATAGGCATTCCTAGCAACATTAAAATTTCGACTAGTTGGCCGGCCAGTCTCACCAATGTCATGGCGTGCTGCTGTTTGCAGCCGATGGCACAATTGAGCAGGGACCTCAGCAGGCTAGCATTGACAGGATTTTTTTTGAGAAATGTGGGGAAAAGCCACCATCAAATTGAACCAAAAGGATATATGTTCTTCAAATTGTATAATTAAGGACATTTCTTGGGTAGAATGATCACAGAAGTTGGGGATTGATTTTTCAAAACTTGTCTATTTCCTGGGGCCCCAAGCACCATCCGAAATTGCTTCGGCATATGCTTCCACAAAGGGACGCTTCCTGGTATTCTCTGTAGGTGTGGTTCCTGGCATGTGCCGCTGTTTGGGATGATCCATTCTGCATCCGGTAGAGCATGGATAAATTACAACGGATACTGTTCGTACATGTTGTTGGTGCATAACTTGTTTCTCCACATCGCTGAAACACATGCTAAATGGGACACAAGGTGTGGCCCATGGGGATGTCAGATTTCAATGAAACAAAGTGAATTTGCTGCCTGGGCTTCGCTCTTAAAAAAGCAAGTCCTGGTCTTGCAACCGTAACTGGTGCGGTATCAACACACATGTGAACAATAGATTGGTGAAATATTTTGACCCATGCTTTCGCAATCATTTTCACCAATGAGTTAAAATGGTTTTCATCACCCATCACATGCTGTTGACAAATGCCGCATGAGGGACCTGTCTATGTTCACACCATTTCATTTTTTTGGCCTGGTTTTGGCCTTCGCATCTGCCTTCGCCTTGGGCGCGGCCTTGGCTGCGGCCTTCTGCCTTGCAGAACGGGCAGATTCCCGTCTCACTGGCTTCTCAGGTGCTGAAGCCGCTGGCTTTGGCAACACAGGCCTGCAAGCTGGCTGCCCAGATAGTTTGGGCTCAGTGTGGATAGGACCCATGTTGTACACCAACTTGTTTATCCTTTTTTGTCTTGATGTTTGAAACCCATGCCCCACCTCATGCGATACTCCAAGTTCATACTTTCCACAGCCCTCACGGGAGGACCAAATCAAGAGTAACAATCACTAAGATTCAAAATCACATCACACACCAGAGATTGCAAACACACAGGTCTAAGATAAATGTGGAACACTTGGGCCAAAACGTGACCCGGGCTTTCTGGTAAGCAGTTTCCAACTCTTCTTCCATCCTTAGGCGTGGGTATGCTCAAAGCATTACTAGGTTTACACATACTTAATCATACTTGCATCGAATCTGGAAGTACTGCTGCAACTATCAATTCAAGATGAGGGGCAGTTCACTAAACCCATTCACGACACCCTGGGTGTAGATGGAATCGATTGACTGGCCGTGGCTTCTCAGGTCAGCCATCACGGAGATCAGCTTGGACTTCATCCTGTGGTCAGGGAGCTCAGGTATCTGTAGGAACAATTGGTGACACAGAAGCTCAAAGTTTCAAGACCCACCCCTAGAATGGGACGAGTTAAAACAAGTAGCGCATCTTGGAGCTGGGTGAGATTCTGTGCTGCTTCAAAGCGAGCAAGACCTTTCTGCAATTTGGCCTCCCTCTTCGCAAGGCATGTCCTAAGCAAATCTTGGGAAATAGTATCAATGTATTGTGGAGCTATGACATCAAAATGTCCGAAGCAAATCTTGGTAAATACATGTAATTTAATTGTGAAGTTACAATATCATTTTTTGACAAATAATGTGGTTCACATGATATTGTCTCATGAAGGAGAGGTTCATCATTTTCGGTGCGCAGCACGAGGGTAGTTCATCCAGCTTGACCTCAGGCAAGCCTGCCTTTTCCCTCTCCTTCTTTGCTCGGCTCTCAGCAGCGCGGGCTTTGCATTCCGTGCTGCTAACCTCCAAATCGGATGACTCATCAGTAGAACCTGGCCAAGGAGATTGGGACAATGTAGCCAGTTTCTGGGTAAAATGGTTCATGCAAATTCTGTTGTTGAAAATCACCATGAAAAACTAATAGATAGCCCTGGCCTTCGTCAGACTTTGGTTTCTTGACACGATCATTCTTGTTGCCCTTTTTGGAAGGCTTAGCACCATCTGCAGAGGAATCAACTTTGGCCACGAAATCCCGACCCCGTTTGTCTCCAGGGCCACCCAAGCACATTGGCTGATCAAATGCCGCCAAATCCGCCCCTGAACCCTCCTCTTGCCAAGCAAGCTTGCGCTTCATAGAAGAGGTGCTGCGTCGCCTTATACACGCACAAAACACACACAATCCCAAAAGACCCAGTATGGACGTGGATACTGCGAATTATACGTATAAGATTTGGGCTTATAAACACATGGGGGCCTACAGGAGTTCCTTTATGGAAGATGAGCTAATGATAGTACATGCAACTCCTTCTCACTTAGCCATGGTAATTTCCAGAAAATGGGCATGCACTGGTCGGTCATCAAGCCAGGGTCATGGGTCATGTCTAGCTCAATGTTTACATTACCAATCCCCTTCCCCTGTAGGCAAGAAGCTTTTGACTGGCTTTGACAGCTGTCTCTGCCCAGTAGAGGGTCACATCGTCTTGGTAACGATCACGCCTCAAGTGTGCGCAATAAATTTGATCCCAATAAGATACACTGGTTTCATTCTATCATTGCTTGAGTGACTTAAGCAATAACCAATCAAAGCCCTGGTTTCCAGCTATCATTGATAAAACAACTTGGGCAATGACCGAACCAGAGCTCGAGGGTTTTCCAATGCAGCTTTGACCACTGCCTGCACTTTCTGCCTTGGTTGCAGTTTGGCAATCGTAGTTGTAAGATATTATAAATGAATGCTTATAATTAGCCACAGCCACCATCTAAATTTGATAGCTGGTATTTAACCCCAAGATTGGCCAGAATGATGAAACATGGTGGATTAAGTACGCTATGGCCTATGGCAATAACTTCCAATGAATAATGCAACGATTTGGAATGATAGCACCCAGACTTCTAACCCAGATACTCGCTCCAACCCCACACGGTTTTCATCGCGTCCTCGCTCATGTACTCACCTTCAATCGTCAGGTCATTGGCAAGCAGATCTTCCTGGATCAGTTCAACCTCCATGACAAAGACATCCTGCGGGAGGGATTTGGGCAGGCTTGGTATGACCCAGTGTCCAATGATTGAACCTGCTAATCCATTATGGGCTTTTGGGGTCTATGGGATGCAATGGGTCCAACCACAAAACCATGGATGACATAAAACATGTAGATGAAACCCAGAGGATAAATTTTGTACATTTGGATTCACACACCTGTGGTGATCCTAAGCACATTCCATAATGACCTGTTTGAACACATGTTTATTCAATATCATTGGAACTGGGATGGGTTACCAACTTTATTCTCAAAGCGCCTATTCAATAGTTATGAAAACATCAGCATTTACCCCCCTGGTTTTGCATTCATTGAACTTGTGGTGAGACTTCAGGTGTCTATAAAACCAGTAGACTTGGGATTCATTGTTACTATCAACATGGTAATTTTGTGCCAATACCCCCATGTTTCTTTCCCAAATCCCAACACATCCCATCGGTCCACATTGTAACCACAAGATTGAAAGATCTGCTGCAAACGAAGCTTGCCCTTCTTGGTGTGGAATTGTTTTCTGTTCTCATCCCCAACTTTGCAGTTACCCCGGGAATCAATCTTCGTTGCCCGGTGCATGCGTAAGTTGATAGCATTTTGGGAAAGCCTAAGCTCCCCAGGCACTGGTCTGTATAGGTCTTCTGATGAGGCTGTTGTTGCAGGGCTGGACACACCCAAAGCTTGGTTGGAATCTTCACCCAAACTGAATTGAGGGGATAGACTTGGCTTGGCACCACCCCGGCAAGGAGTGGCTACCACTGGCACTGCCGCAGCTGTCTTCACTCCCTCTGCAGGGGTCTCAGCACAGAGTGAGGGCGATGGCACTGGTGCACCAACTTCGGGTGCAGGGATCCCTTCAACATGGTGAGTTGGTGCACGAACTTTGGTTCCAGGGCTCTCTTCAACATGTTGTGTTGTTGGGACAGAGGTCGGTGGAACTTCACCCTTTGGTTGGTGGTCCCCATCAGCATCTTCAAGAGTTGGTGCTATTGAAGGACTAGCTAGCTCTTCACTTTCACCAGTCTTATTTTCTGACTCCCTGGGAGACATTTCCACATGAGGGATAGCTTTGTCAGCTCCGGCATATTCCACAGATTGATCGAGCATATCTTCAAGAGAATCACCACACATTTGGGAATCAACAGGTTTTGCACCATCAACCTGACCAACCCCCAAACATGGACCCTCCAATGACCCTGGGCTTGGAGAGTAGTGTCGCGTAACCAAGCTCCTGGGAGAGTCAGCCTGAGTTGGCAATTGGCTGGAGCGGACCTGACCAAAACATAGTGAGGTATTAGGGGATATGGTTATGACAAATACCTTCCATAGGGTTATGAGCTATGAACCATAGGGATATTACTTGGGAATGATTTGGAAAAGAACATCATGATTACAACCACCCAAAAAGACTTTCAAGTCTGACTTGGTTGAAAATTGGCACCATGCCATACCATACTGAAATTAAATTGCCAATGGGATCCAATGGAAACAATTGCTCGGCTGAGTCTAGGCACATGAACACTAACATCAGAATCGGATGCATCACCTAAATCAACGATGCCAGTCTTCCCAATGTTGGCCAACATATGCTTTGGCCAAAGCTGCCATTTCTGGGTATTCAAAGTCATCTGTTCAAGTTCACGAACACCGGCACATGCAAGGCGATCCTGGTACGATTCGGCATCCTCCTCTTTGGGTTCAACTTTGCATCGGTGGGTGGTCTCAGGGGCTGAGCTAGCAAGATGGGCTGTGTCCTCACTTTTGAGACTGACAAGTTGCCTTTCAGCTCGACTCAACTCCTTGGGCCGCCCAAAATCAATGGAGAGACCTTTTGATTATTATGGAGTAAAGGCCCATGTGGGTTGGCCATTAGGATGTATCCGTGCTCTAACATGTTTGTTTGGGGTTAGAAAGTTTCTTTGGCTAGCTGAATCTGAGCATCTTTTATTGAGGGCCGGAAGTGCCAAAAATAGAATTACAAGATTTACCAGACAAGGATCAGACTGTATTTTTTCTCGTAGCTGATCGTCCTTCTCCAGTTTTACTCTTGAAAGAAGATCTGTTGGCTGCGCTTCTACAGCAGCCACACCCCGATGCAGAGTTGAGGATGACCATGCATTGCTCTTCATCCCTTTCATGACCCCTAAAATGGCTTGAACCAAACCTGTCCCTATTCATGAGCATAGTCTCACCCAAACATGTCCAAATGAAAATAAGTTGTCATTGATCCGATAACTCCATAGATGTTATCCCCAAGTGATGCCAGTGATTTCCAACAATACATGTGAATAAGTGTGGTTCATTATGACTTCATTTGAATCCAACCCAATTCTCTCAGCACATGTCGACATGTGAACTGCACACGATTATACTGCAATGGTGTTGGCTTCGTTGCTACTTGGGTGGTTGTTCTTTTAAGTGTTTAACTATGTATGATTGCTCAGCTGGAATTAGTTTGATTTCAACCAGGATAAGAACAACCATCCCAAGGACACTGGTTTTGTTTTTCAGCTAATTGGCTCGCTCTGGCAGAAAAGCCAGCAGAAGTCGAAGACTGTGCATCCAAGGGCTCAAATACCCAGATGAAATACATTTGGAGGGTACAACATGCATTCAGGATCACCCAAAAATACTACTTTTTTTTTTTCGCCTTTTCGTCGGGGTTTTTCGCCTTTTCGTCGGGGTTTTTCGCCCTCTCAAATTTGGATTTTTTTGCAAAAAGTTCACTAATCTGGTTGCACTGGTGACAATTGGGAATTATTGCAGTAATGACTGCATCAACCCCCCATCCAACAAATCATCCTCTACGAGACTAATCTACATATCTTGGCTCCCTTTCCCGGGCCATCAAGTGGAATTCCTCCCAATCAGAGGGTACCTGGAGCCGTTTCGACCCCAATGCATAGCGCATGCAGGGCTTCAGCTCTGCTTCCTGCCAGGCAGTCCAGTGGGACTCGGAGAGAAGCTGCTGCAAGGTAGGCCGAAGATCAGCCTATCCCAGGGGCTGTGGATGGTTCTCAGAATGGATGGATTTTATTTATCAAACATCATGCTTTTGGAAGACAATCACAAGTGAAAAGGATGGACCATTGACCACAAATACAATTAAATTGATAGAACATGACAGAACCAGAGGAGAACCATTATAGTCAAAAGCCCCCAGACCCAAATGATTCAAAATAATGTCAAGTAGAGGGTGAGGCAATGTGAAGCATTTTGGGTTTGAGAAAATGTTCCACCAATCTTCCCATAAATTGTAACCTCAACTAAGTAGCTTGCCCACCTCCAGAGTGAACTTGCGTTGCTCCAAGCGAATCTCTGGCAAGGTTTCGACTATCTTTTGGGCAAAGCCACCGGGATACATCCTTACTAGAAGCTGGGTGTGAATGACCAAACAAAATGATTTCAAGTAATGGGTGATTCACAGTGATTGCTTACTATGATTATCATTCACTTTGGGATCATTGTCGCCCAGGTTTACCAAAGCACCATACAGCTCCAAATTGGGACCAGTATAAATAGCTGCTATCATGATATTTAGATCTATTGCCTTTAGTAGCACCATTGAAGACTTAAGCTGTGTTGATAATCAAAACTGGACCAATAAGTTGTATTGGTTCTTGTTGCAACGAGATTGGAACCAAAAATCGCAATGTTATTTAAGAAAGCGATGATGAGTTGGGGTTAACAGAAGTGGGCCCCCAAATGATGGTTCCAACACAATGGATTGAAATCAACATGAAACCCTATAATGACAGATGGTTGTCCCAATAGATGTTCCCTTTATCAAAGAATCCAATCCAAGGATCTGAGATTCCTTTAACCTTTTTGTCCCAGCAAATCTCTGTCGACCTGCCCGATCCACATAGCGGCGGCACAGGCTACCACCTTTCCTCATCTTTGCCTTCACCCTGGCAGAGCAACCAGGCCGTTTTTTGGATTTGGGTTTTCGGGATTTGCCATCTGGAGCCACTTGTGCATTGTGTAGCTTGCAGATTGACGCTGAGTTCGTCAATAGCATTGTTGGCTTCTTAGTGGGAGCACCATAATCTTTCATGTTGAAGACCACCCGGTAGGTCTTGGTGGCTATGGTGCATTGGTGCATTAAAAAACATAGAGGAACCGTACAAACATCACACATTAGGGAAAAATGATAATAAGGAAAAGGGTTTCAAATGCCAAAGCCACCCATGATGAAGGTGTAATTTGCTTTTTTATTTGGC
Source organism: Cladocopium goreaui (assembly GCA_947184155.2). Classification (NCBI taxonomy): domain Eukaryota; class Dinophyceae; order Suessiales; family Symbiodiniaceae; genus Cladocopium; species Cladocopium goreaui. Next base: position 547,840 of record CAMXCT020003301.1, read on the forward strand.
TTGGGCATTTCAAACCTTTTCCACATAACTAATTTTGGCTAGGCTCTACAATACCTGCCATTTTCCGGAGAACCCTAAAAGACCAGTATAGCCGAGGATGTAGCAGCATGGCCGAATTGCAGGGCTGTTCAATGATGTAGGTCATATGGAGACATGCCAATAAGACAACCAGCAATGCTGTCCTCTGGGGTACCCATGATAAGAACATTAAAACATCATTTTCGGGGTGTCACATTTCCAGATGGCTTCCCCTCAACAACCAACAGGCGTTACATACCCAGAACTTGGAGAAAAATCCCAAAAAATAGATTGAGAAAAGCAATGGTTGAAATCATGAACTTAATAGGATTGAGGTTTTCCATGCTTACCCACATAAAGCAACAAATCCCTTGTCCTGCTGACCATTTTGTTTCCTTTCCTGATGGCAAGGTAACATGCCTGGCCATATGGAACCAGAACATCCCGCATTGAAGTAGCTCTATTTACAATAGTCCATGTTGAGCACACCATCCCCAGTAAGGTGACCAGCTCTCCCATGTCGCCCTCCAGGATCATTAGGATAGCAAGCCTCGGCAGAAGGTGATAAGTTTGGTATGATTTCTTAAGGGGCTGGCTTTCTACCAAGCTGCATGTTTTTATGGCATACACATCACCTCATAAATTTATAAAAGCAGAGGGATCGCCAAGTAACAAGAAACCAGCCTCACCATTTATATCAAAAGCCGAGCGGTTTGCTCTCCCAGAATGTGGGGATGTGCCAGAGGGTGGTGAATCATAGGAAATATCGAAACCTCGGGCTTCATACCCCAGCACCTGCGCAAGGCGGCTGACCCTGGCCATACCGGAATAGAATTCAAGAAATTCGTATGGCCCCTCTCTTTGCCAGGGCAAGTCCACAAGCCAGCTAGCCATCAAAGTGAGATAGATAAAGTCCTTAGTTTCTTCCACTCAAAGATTGAAAAATAATGAAACATATTGAAACCAATAATGAACCAAAATATTGAGATGTTGATACCATACATATTTGAATCCAATTTAAATATAATATACGACAAGATTCTACCGGCACACCTAGTACCAGCATGCGGCGGCATGCCAGGTTCAAGTCACGGGCACTGGGCTTCATAGCGCCAAAGCGGAGGACTTTTGGGTGGAGCAACAACGGGCTCTGGGAAAGGGCAATGTTGGAATCATTACTAAGAATGTTGCAAATCCCCAATCGCTTCTTTGATGCCAATTTCAATGGTTGGAATGGTTGGATGTTCTTCTTGAAACCTTGTGCAAACAAGCAGGGACCACCTGCCAGCGCACCATGCCTAGCCAGCGAAGCTTGACCCCGGCGTATCGACATCCTGCAGCGAGTAATTGGACCCCTATAGTGAATTTGAATGAATCAGATTGGGTAAACATAGATGAAATTGGAAATGACTCGTGAGTGGTTCGAACCTTTTTTTTAAAATTAATTAGGCACAATTTGTTTCATTCAGATCCCAACGAATTTTCACTGAGCTGTGGTGGTAGTTCCCCAGGGTCGAAATCATATTTATATTATTAGCTACAAAGTCATCAAGTATGTCTTGTAAAGTTGATACCCAGGGCAATGGTCAACAGTCCTCCACCAAAGCGTAAGACTTCAGCCTAGTCATCGAAAGCACCTGGCAGTGGGGCGGGTCGCAAATGGGTCTGCTATTCTTTCCCGATTAATGGTCCCCATTTTTTCACACTTTGGTTAAAAAAATTGAACATTCCAATTCTAAGGGCCCAAAGGTGGCAAGTGTTTGAAAACATGTCGTAACCTGGATTGCTTTTTGTTCGGCCCGACGTGAATCACGATTGCCATACCTTTTCTTGTTCCAGTAGGCTTTCCCACTGGCACAAACTGCAATGCCGTTGGCTAGAAGATTGTTGAAAGCACCGCCATCTAAAGTCGGTGCAAAAACCAGCTACATCATCATTGCAAGCTTTCCCAAACAAAATTCAAAATGCCAAGAGTTTGGATCCATTTCAGGTTACTGCGCACACACCACCCCCTGTACTTTACATGTACATTGGTGCGTGAAGGTTTCCTGACCTAAGGAAACTCCTCTCAGGCATGTCACCCAAGTTTCAAGTCATCAGTCATTGGTCTCTTCAGTCACAGCTTTGAACGCCTTTCCTGAGAAGGTCTTGGTTCTGGTGGTGGGGGGTACCTGTGGAATACCTGAACAACTTCGGGTGGAAACTTGTGTGATTGTTGAAGTCATCTAAAGTTGTTGTGGTTGGCAGCCATAAAAAAAAGTAACTTGTCAAAACGTGAAGTTTCGGATATGCTCTTGTGCAAGAAATGGATCAACTTCGCGTTGGACAACTTTGCAGCAATCCTTGTACGTCTCAATCTTCAAGGTGGTCGCCCGAAATGCTTGCGTGCACTGCTTGAAGAAAGAATCCTCCCAAACTTGAAAGAAATCACAACCATCACAAACAAAACATTGGTAACATAGCAACATGATTCATGTTTTGGTGTCTTTTCCAAATGGTTTTGTAAGCACCACCCCCATTATCCCAACCTTTGTCCTGGAATGAACTTTGTCGAGCAAGCAAATGCCCAATCCTGCTTTGGAAGATGTCCTTCATGGCGTCAAAGCGAAGGCGCATAACCCCGTCAGACGGCGGGTACCGGCCGGCAAACGTCCCTACACCTTTGGCCCTCTTTTTGCACCCAACCTCATCAGGATCGCCACCCTTCTCTGGCTTGTCCTTCTTTGAACGTTTGGCTTCCTTGTCTTTGGACTTGTTCTCCGCCTTTGTCTCTTGCTTCTCCTTTCCAGAGTTGGATTTCTTTGCCTTGCTCTTGGGGCTGGATTTGGCTTTCGCTTTGGCCTTTGTCTTGGCCTGACTTGCCTTGGACTTTGGGCTGGGCTTGGCTTTTGCCTTGCCCTTCGCCTTGGCTTTGCGTTGGCGAGTTGCCCGAAAATCACTGCCAAGCTGGTCCCTTCGTTGCAAGGGCTTCTCGGGCTGCTGCAAGGATAGCAACTTTCTGGCGTCCTCAGAATCACAGGTAGCCATGTCAGAGGCCACATCAGCACCATCATCAGCAGGTTCGGCAAAGGAATCAAGCCTCCGTGTAGGGGCACGAAGCATCTCATCAGTAGATTCACCAGGCTGGTCCACCTGATCATCTCCATTGGTCATCTCTTTGGTCATGGGAGTCTGGAGCACATTTGCTATGGGAGTCGGTTCAATCGTTGGGGTCTTGTCCATATGGTCATCCTCCAAGTCAACCATGGCATTCTTGTCCTGGTCCCCCGCACCTGTAGTGGTAGTGGGAGCCCCCCCCAAATCCATAGGAATCATGCCATTCTTAGGAGCAATCTCCACGTGGTCACCCCCGGCATTCAGAATGGGAGCCCCCACCATGGGACTCACGCCTTCCTCAGGAGCATTCTCCACCGGGGCAGGCAGGTCGCCAGCGGGAAGATGGTCCTCCTGGCAACAAAGATTAAACACCACCACAATTGACAGTTATCTTAACTTCTTATAATAGTCGCTCTGAAAGGTTTGTTATCTATAAATAGTTGACAGCTATTGTAATCCATGATGATCTTTCAGAAAATTTGCTATCTATAATTTCTATTGCAAACCAATAAAGTCTTTCCCAAAGATGGGTTATCTATGAACACATCTTCCCATCATTAGTTGTTTTTACACAGGATATTTTCCAAAAGTGAAGGTTGGAGCCCACTAGCCTTAGTAGGCCCAGAATCTTCATCATCATCAGGGATGTCAACAATTTCATGGATGCTTTCCGCTGCAAACAAAGTGGATCCCTCAATCTGATCAGGATTCATTGGCACGGTCTGCATGTTGTCAGGCGAAGTGTGAGTACCAAAGCCTGGGCTAGACATGGCACACAGGTCTAAATTTTGACATAGAGTGGACTTGATGGACACATCCCGCTGTGATGTTTAGGGTTAACAATTTTATGGAGTTTCAATGATCCAATTTTATGAAGTTCCCACTTTTATGGATCTTTCCCATTGAAGATTATGGAGTTTCCCCATTCAGGATTTATCCCTGGATGCCACTTTTCCTTCAACAGTAGTACGACCAAGAAACTATTTGACCTCGGAGTGTCAAGTGCTTCCATCACCAATCTCAGGGGCATGGGGCATGAGCGCATGGTGGATAACAATACATTTAGGGCAAAAGAATTCATTATTATTGGATATCCTGATTATGGTTCATATCCCAATTAATATCTCCCAAAGGTTGGAGGTGAATATGTTTGTTATAGATTTTACCAAAATGCCCACCTCAACTCAGCGATCTTTGCCGCCAACTCCTGCTTGCGCTGCGCAATGCTGGCAGGATCGAGGTTGCCAACAGCGCTCGGGGTGTGAGATGAGGTAGGGGCCAAAGTTTGGGCAGTTGGCATGCCACCGGACACTGGGGTACCCATGTCGATCCCAGCCTCCTCACCATCAATGGACACACCATCAATGTCATCCAAATCAACCACATCATACATAGAAAAGGGGGTTTCGGATTCCCCAGAATTCGCTGGGGATGCAACATGATCACCAGATCCCGCTGAGGGTGCACCCGGGTCCACATGATCATGAGAGCCCTGTGAGTCAGAGCTGGAACCAGGCCGATGGTCAAATTGGTGGTGCGGAGCATCATGCGGAGGTGGCTGCTCCAAGTTGGCGGCTGGAGGGTGGTCTTCTGGGGAACCCCAATAGCTCTGAAAGACATTCCATAGACCCTGAAGGTTCACATCCTGACTGAATAGTTTGGACAATCGAACAAATCTATCCAAAGACTTAATAATAACAGTTCTTTCCTTGAACCAATTGGTATCATGATTTGGTAGTATGCATGCTATATTCCCCATAGGTAAAAATTTTTGCAGGGCAGTGTACTCTGTGGTTGTGACCCCTAACATTTAATCATAGTCAATTGGTGTTCAAGTACCCGGATGTAAAGATAGCCAAGTAACACGAGGAGCCCGGGCTCCAGCAAGCCAGCGCCTTAAGCCATAACTCAGAAGACGCTTGAGACCCCACGAGTCACTAGCTATGGCCCCATGATCCGTTGGGAAACCCATCAGAGTTCGCCATTCAACCACCTCAGGGGCGAGTTGGCAAACCCCAACACCATTTCCATTAAGTTTTAACCAGGATTACCTTCCGAAACTGAAATTGAATTGGGCCAGGACTACCTTCCAACACTAAAATTGAATTGGGACCAAACAATTTTTGTTGACCAACCTGATCCCGAAGTTTGTCGATGGGAATGGCTTGTGGCATGTCAACCTGCTTGGCCCACCACTCCGCCAAAAGTTCTAGAACCTTTATGTTCAAACTCATAGCTCCAGTGGAAGCAACTCCTATCAACCGAGTGTTTGCCCACTTCGTGAGGCAAGCACTCTCGCAAGATGCAACTCGGATTGATGGCTCCATTTCCCACAAGGCCGCCAGGGAGGGATCCCCAGGCATGTCGCCACGACGAGGCTCAGCCATTTAAGCTAAAGAATTTTTTCAATTTTTTTTTCTTGGGCCAAAATTGCCTGATGCTTTTGCATTTGGAGAAGTTTCCCATGGAATGGTTTAAGCCCCCTGATCCCCCAACCAACAAGCCGGCTGCACCTCCAACTGCTGGGAGGCAATGGGCGCCAAATGGTGCCACGCGTGCTGATTGGGGCAGCGAATCAGCGAATGGCTGGTTCGAGGGAAAATGGAAGACTTGTGTTTTTGGGTAAGGGGAACCTGTCGTTGGAATGCTTATAGGTTTCACATTATTATCATTCTGACATGTCATGACCTGTTATAATGTCTTATTTATACATTATGACATGTTACCTGATGCTACATCTTATCATAATATATCATTGCATCCAATGTGCAATATAAACAGCCAAAATGGCTGCAACCCAAGAATTGCTCGAGAGCAAAATTTATCGCTCTGACCCTGAAAGAACTACCTTCTTTGAAAAGGCATGAATTTAGCATACTTTGGATTACGTAGGTATAATGTACTTATAATGTGGTGTGATGTATAAAACAATGATTTCATCAACTAGACTCAGGTGTTTTTTATTATGTTCTATCCATATCCTCATGGAGACATAGTTCCATCCAATCATCCATTAATGACAGGTCAATTTTTGGCATCCCCGATGGAGACCTCGAATCCATTAAAGATAACCTGGTTGACTGGTTATTGGTCGCTATGGATTGGTTTTCACAGGAAAATCTTAACCGGAAACCCATGGGTTTTTACCATCAAATTTGATGGGGTTTCCGGTTAAAATGTTCCCATCATCCAATTCTATGTTAAGGTGATGGGGGATAATTATGCCTCGCTGTGGAAAGCCTAGCGATCGGTTTTTAGTTCCACTGAGCAAAACCGTCAGTGGAACTAAGGAGGTGTCCTAAGTCATAGGGGTACCCCCAGTCATCATCCATTTTTCAAAGGATTTTCCATCATAAACCATCCATGCTGGGGTACCCCCATGGAAAATCCCATGTATTACAAGCCATAGTAAGATAGAAGGGAAACCTATCAACCAGCTAGATCAACTAGTAACATCTTTCTTGTATTGATGTACCAGCATCATAGATGCCCCATCCCTAGAATGACGGATGATTCGGTAAGAATTGAGCCGGACGTAATGGCAATATGAACAATTTACGCCAAACAAAGGGGCAAACACAACGGATTGAAAAATACTTCAAACAAGACTTGTTGGCGTCAGACTAAAATGCATGGAAAGATGAAAAGGGCCTTTTACCAAGCACACCTTTTTTTAAAGACACAATACGGATTACGAATATGGATTTGGAGTCTCAAAAATCAAAATCATTATCATATCTTTTCATATCTGATCATATATTATCATATTTTCGTTCAAAAGTAGTTGATGTTCGTTCTTGATTACAGTAACAATCTGCAATGTCCATCATTGCTGTTCAATTTGCATGGTTACTTCACCCAGTTCGAAAAAGGATCACACGAGTTGGGTTCCAATCCTCTTACGATCCCTAGGATGCACAACCAAAAAAAATTGCCCACGAAATCTTGTTGGTTGATTAAATAGTATCAATATATGTCCAAAATCCCTCTTACGATCCCTAAGTTTTAATCACCCAATTTTTCACCACTGTTAAAGTTTCTAGCAGTAGTTTTTTGTCGGCGAAATCATGTTTTTCTTCTCGACTACTGTGTGTATCCCATTTGTTTAATACATGTCGACTACTTTTGCTTGATTAAATAGTATTAAATGCCATTTAATGAATGTTGTTTCATTGATAACCATAATTATTGATACTATCCCATTTACAAAATATTTCATACATCCCATTTACTAAATACTATCCCACTTATTGTATTAAATCCAGTAATTAACCATAATTAATTACCCTCCAGTAAATTAACATAGACCCTGGCAGATAGGGGTTGGAAGATTCGTTTCCATTAAAACTAGCCTATTTTCAGGGTCTATGTTAATTTACCAGAGGGTAAATCCCGTGAACATGTTGACGAATGGAATCATGGGACTGAAACAATGACCGGAGTTCCTTTCTCCGACGATGGAAGTCTTCAGCCTGGTGAAGGATTGTTTTGTCGCTTTCTCTTTTTGGAGCTATATGCATACATGCTATTGTATGTATATATATATATGTGTGTGTGTATGTGAATATGTATATGTATGTATGTATGTATGTATGTATGTATGTATGTATGTATGTATGTATGTATCTATGTATGTATGTATGTATGTATGTATGTATGTATGTATATATGTGTATGTGAATATGTGAATATGTATGTATATATATATGTATGTGAATATGTATGAATATGTATGAATATGTGTAAATGTGCATATGTTGTACGAGTACATGTATGTACGTACCTATCTCTATACATATGTGTATATATATATCACATACAAGTTTTTGACTAGCAAGAACTGTGATAGAACTGAGTACAATCATTTAAGTGGATTTCAACAATGGAAATTGGCAGGAAAACCATTGAAACACATGCTTTTGTTAGCAAAACTGGGGAATGAGGAAGAAACACGTGTAAAATTGATACGAGGGAGGTCTAAGAGTCAAACAAACAACATGGGTGAAATTGCTAGCAGGATGAATCTGGTGATAGGTATCATGACTTGCGCCTTCCATGCCTTCCCTGGTAAATTGGTAGGACTCAAACAGTTAACTTAGTTGGGCAACATGAAACAGAAGGTACACGAGAGAAAATCTGAGGTACATACCCATGACACAAATGATAATGCAGGATCATGGAATCCGACAAATATTCAGGGAACTTGAACTATCCAAAAAAAAACTGTAATTGGTATATACTCAAATATGCAAACATATCAAACATAAGAGAAATTTAGAGTAACCAGCCAAGTAGGTTATACATGGTTATACCATTTTAGATCCATTTAGCCTTGGTTATATTCCCATCGGATTTTGTGTTCTGAACAACGTCCCCAAAGTTTGGCTACCCATCTATCGGTAAACTAATATATGGAAGGCGGAGGGACGGGTCAAAGAATGGTGGTTTTACCATCAAACATATGGAAATTACCACGAATTTTAGTGATTTAAGACGATTTCAGCATAATACCTTCTGGTAAACTAACAGTTTGCTATTGAAAATGGCCCAGTCGAAATAGTGGATTTACCCAGCTAGATAGCATGGTGGATCTTTCCAGTTCGTTATGTGAGCCCGTTTACCAGGCCGGGTATCCCCGAAAACGTTCTGCCCACAAACAAAAAAAACGGGCACCTATTTTAATGTGCTTTGACAAACTCATTCTCCAGAGGTTTACCGAAAAATATCACAATCATATCCCATTGGGCCCATTGGGACTCACCATGTTCCATGGTAAAATCCACCATTTATTACTTGGATGTGCTTAAAGTGCCCCTCAAAAAATCAAAAAAAATGCCCAATAGATTCGCCAAATGGTGGACTGATAGTTTTGGTGATAGCATTTTACTGGTTGGTTAGGAAAGCGATTCCCAGTTCAGGGGTGGTGATAATGACAAATAGATTTGGTAATTCAACCCTCCAACACATCATCACCCAACAGGGTGGTGTTTCAACTTTTACCATCATATTGTTTGATTGTCATAAACAGGATGATGGTAAATAATATGATGGTATAAACCTGTTTCAATGTTGCATTATAACCATTTTAAAGCATATTGAAACCTCTATAAATGCAGGTTATAATCCCCAGAGAAAGGTGATGTTCTGCTTTCACCAAAAGCGTCTTTCGCAGCCACTGCTTAATTACTTCTCCCATACGTCTCCCAAATTCGGTGGTTGATATTCCATTACATCACCTTATATATAGATGACTACTAATGTGGTACTAAACTACCCATTTCCAGATTGTTTAGCCCATACTCCACGCAGCTTCTGTTGTGATAACTATATCCCACCATTAAAAAAACACCATTTCTGTCGATTAAATGTTATCTCAATGCTTGCTGGCACCAAAAAACAAAATCCTGCGGAATCACCATTAAATCATGCTTGTATAAATCATGCTGAATTCCTAGTACATAACATGTACCCTCTGGTAAACTAACATAACTATGGAAAATCACCGTTTTTAATGGGAAAACTCACTAGAAATGGCAATTTTCAATAGCTATGTTAAATTACAAGAGGGTATTATTTCGTGGTAAATTCCATATGTTTGATGGTAAAACCACAATTCTTTAAGGTCCCCCGTCCCTCCGCGTCGCCACAGCCAGCGCCTCACATAGATGGCAAAAGCTACAGTTCGCGCCCTTACTGCAACCAGCATCCTTCCTGGCAATGACGCTGTGGCCATGGCACATCAATAGAATTACGAAGTGTCAAAAAAACATTTCTATTTTTATCTACTTCATTTTATCTATGTTTTATCTATTTTTAAGTATTTCTATTTTTATCTACTTCATTTTATCTATTTATTTCTATCTAGGTTTATCTATGTCTATCTTTATCTACTTCATTTTATATATGTTTATCTATCGTTTATCTATTTTTCATCTATCTATTTTCATCTATTTCTATTTTGATCTACTTCAGTTTATCTATTTTATTCTATGTTTATTGATCTATGTTTATCTATCAATTTACTATGTTTATTATCTATTTCTATTTATTTCTTTCTACTTCAGGATGATTCTTTATAATATACACATGTACAATTGTATGTGCAAATATCTGAATGCATGAATGATTTTTGAAAAAAAACATATATATTGAATGTATATGCAAAGCCACCAAAAGGTGTGGCTCCTCCATTATCCGATTCCGTTTACAATACCATACAAATACCCAGATGCAAGGTCTCAGTTGAAGGTGCCAGCCTGATTTTTTTTGTATATGGGGCACTATTGATAACAAACTTAACAAACGTCCAAAAAACAAAGCTAGTGTCAATGTGTTTACAATATGGTTATTTAACATATCCATGGAACATCACAATTTTTAATAGGTAAACCATCTATTTCTATGGGCCATCTATACCGTGGCGATGTTAGTCATAACCAGAGGGTAAAATTTACATTCCAACCAAGTTGATGTTCAAATGATGAACATCTAGACATTGCAATCCCATCCCCCAACTGTTCATCCACCGGTTCATCCTGAGGTCAAAACCATGGTTTCTGGGGCTGTTTAACAGGAAGGGATATGAGAATTATTCAACACTCAGCAGTCACAGTATTGAACAAAAAAAGAAACTCACCAGTCACACCTCCTTTTTTTTTCACGAAAACTACAGAATTTAACTCAAAAAACTCACCAGCCACACTTTTTTTTTCACAAAAGAAAACTGGGATTTTCTCACCAGTCAAAACTGTGTCAGCAACGCCAGTTGTGCGCGCAGGGTTTGCATGTACCTTGGCGAAGCGAAAAAAACTGCGATGCAGCCAGTGGATTCATATGGATTCACCCGGGAAATAACATATGAATTAATTACTATATATAATATGTATATAATTGTATATATATATATATACATATGTCGTAGATAATATAGATATAGATGTATATATATACTGTGTATAATATATATATATATATTCGTCTATATAGATTTACACATTCTGCAATTCTGGGTAAATTATGTGTTCCGAAGCACACCTTTGGCAGTTCTTGATGTCCCTCAGGATCACCCATAAAACCCGGTGGGCCCTAAGCGTTTCATCTCAGGCGCGGGCCCTAGCGCTACATCCATTAAGCATGGTCAATCTGACTGGTAGTCCACCAAAAAATTGCAATCTTTTGCTGGTTATATGGCAGTGTGTCAAAACCTTGTACCCCTGTAGTTCACATCAAAATAGCTGGGATTTATGGATGTTCATCCCACTAAAAATGGTATTAATAGGTATTGATCCATACCCATATCTGGTTATGGTGATTTATGGTGATTTTCCAGTAATAACAAAAAAACTCTAGCGGATTAAACTACCTATCCAAGGTGGGGATTTAGCCAACCGTCCAGATTCAAAGCAATGGAAACTCAACATGGTTTAAGCAACATACAACAACCAGTGAATATTTAACACAAGCAGGGATATACCGTGACCCACAAAGACAAGAATACAGCCAACGGAAGAGAGCATACTGTATAGCCCCAAATATCGAAAAAATGGACATTACGTCACGTAGTGGTTGAAAGTAAGACTGACATTAACGAAAATGAATGGACATGAAGCAGTCTCAAATCCCTAGAATTTAACCTTAGAGAAACCATGTTTGGAAATCAACCCCTATTTCAAGATGTATAACATTGTATAACCATAGGTGGGTGCGTGCAGTTTTAGTTTTAAGTGGATACATCATATGGTGGATTCCAATCCATAGAGCTACCCAGAAATCATCCATTTACAGATGGGATTTTCCATGAAATAAACCATCCAGCTATTCGGGTACCCCCATTTATGGAAACCTCCAACTATGTATAGTTGTAACAGCCATATACCATGGTTAACCATGGTTAATCATTCCAGTTATGTATAAACCTCCATATTTCATCATAGTCATAGGTCATAGGGTTTTATCTCCCAACTTTTGGGGGATAAATACGAAATCCCTTTGCATGGGCTGCAAATGGCCAACAAGACTGGATCCATGGCCCTGGGAATACTCTGGACATATTGAAAATGAATGGGAACATAGGGAATTGCAAAATATTGCAAAATATTCTATTGGGAATCTTAATAATTCTAATCATTTTCCATATTCATTCTTAAAAAGTGCTGAAACATTTTGAAACTTGAATAGGAACTGATGCGCGGGGGGTCCATAAATGGGGGATCCCCAAAATGCTGGGTTTATAATGGAAATTTCATTTTAAAATTGATGATTTATATGGGTATTCCCATTTTTGGAAACCCCCATACACGGCAGGAACTATAGATTTACAGTGAATTCGACTTTGGGGTGTGAAACAAGGACCCAGCAAATTGGTACTGTATACCCACATGTTTGTTGGTGAAAAATTCCCTTCCTTCATTTTTCTGGTCATTCTTGATGCTCAAATACCATGATTAACCATAGATTAACCATAGATTAATCATAGATTTACCATAGATTTACCATAGATTTATTATAGAACCACCATAGATTAAACATAGATTGACCATAGATATACCATAGATAAACCATAGATTAACCATATATTTACCATAGATTTACCATAGATCAACCATAGATTTACCATAGATTAACCATATATTAACCATAGATTGTCCATAGATTTACCATGGATTAACCATAGATTAACCATAGATTAACCATAGATTTACCATAGATTTACCATAGATTTACCACAGATTAACCATAGATATACCATAGATCAACCATAGATAAACCATAGATTTACCATAGATTTACCATAGATTTACCATAGATAAACCATAGATAAACCATAGATTTACCATAGATAAACCATAGATAAACCATAGATAAACCATAGATAAACCATAGATAAACCATAGATAAACCATAGATAAACCATAGATTAACCATATATTAACCATAGATTTACCATAGATCAACCACAGATTAACCATAGACTTAACATAGATATACCATAGATTTACCATAGATTAACCATAGATTTACCATAGATTTACCATAGTTTAACCATCGGACCACCATAGATTAACCATAGATTTACCATTGATTTACCATAGCTTAACCATAGAACCACCATAGATTAACCATAGATTTACCATAGATTTACCATAGCTTAACCATAGAACCACCATAGATTAACCATAGATTTACCATAGATTTACCATTTAGATATACCATAGATTTACCATAGATAAACCATAGATAAACCATAGATTTACCATAGATAAACCATAGATAAACCATAGATAAACCATAGATAAACCATAGATAAACCATAGATAAACCATAGATAAACCATAGATTAACCATATATTAACCATAGATAAACCATAGATTTACCATAGATCAACCCTAGATCAACCATAGATTAACCATAGATAAACCATAGATAAACCATAGATTATATAACCATAGATAAACCATAGATTTACCATAGATAAACCATAGAACCACCATAGATCAACCATAGATTAACCACAGATTTACCACAGATTTACTGGCTAACTCCCCATCTTTCTTGCTTTCAGCATTGCCAGGCTGCCATTGGCATGTCCCACCGAGCCGACCGAAGGCAGGGGCCCCGGGTCTTCGGTCACGGTGGTCTTCGGTGGTGATGGACCCGGGACGGCCTGGTGATGGACCCACCCAGCAATGTGAGGCCCCTCCAGCTATTGAGAATGGCCATAGAAATAGTGGATTTACCCAGCTAGAAAATGGTGATTTTCCATAGTTTGTTGTATGTTTACCAAAGGGCAAACCAGAAACATAAGGTTATCACCTCAGTTGATTTGTAGACCAATGTTCATTGAAGTTATAAGTTGGTGTGTACACCATAAAAATCACTGGAAAGTTTTAAGTACCATAAACACCCGCATAAACCATATAGTTCTTGGTGTGAAATGTTCACCAACTTAGGGATCGGAAACGGGGTTCTTACCCTTGTAGGAATGGGATTAGCCATGGGGACTTCGGAATTCAATATCTCCCCTGGGTGGTCAATAGATACAAGATGGTGCCCTCCAGTGAAATGTTTGTTGATTTATCATCATGGGGATGGTTATCGGGATAAGAATTGGAATAATAGTTGGCATAATCATTGGTTATTTTTTCGGTGGTGCCTCCCCCCAAATAACATGTTTCTTGGTTAAGCAATATCCCCGTCCAATCACTTCAATATATCTAGGGGGCACCACGTTGTAGGGGATTGTCTGAAAATAGGCTACCCGCATATTCATTGGCCTACCATGGTTTATCATCATGATTGATACAGTTGGGGAATAGAACCCATTTTTGCACACTATTCTGAGTTATAGTTATAGTATATATATATATCCCCAACAAACCAGGCAGCATAACTACGGTAGCCATTTTAAATTGCAATTCCGGAGGGTACTTGGATGAGCATCCCACTTAGTAAGCAGTTTATTATATATATAATTATATCTTTAATTCATATATAATCCCACAAATAGTAGGGGATATTTCAATATATTGCATTTATCATATCTAACTGAGGATTTTTCCCCGGGGGTCTCGAAGAAGGCCTCGCTTTCCACGTGCGTCTTTGGCGGTGAAGATCTCAAGATCGCAGGGCCAGAAACGGTGGTGGTGTAGTCCTCTGTGGCTGGTACTGGGATCGTGGTTGTTTCATGTTGTTTATTGATATTGGGATGCTTATTGGGATAAAAGTTGGGATAAACAATGGGAATAGTTGATAATCATAATTTCTAATGGGATCTAATGGGTAAAATTGATAAGCATAGTTGCTTTTTTCATGGAGTCCCCCAGAATGATCAGAATGTCAGTCTATGATCAACGGCTCACCTTTGGCCGAATCCAACTTGAGATCCAATGGGGTGGCGACTGGGCATGGGTGAACATCCAAGTTACTGCAGCAACTGGTGTTGATTCATTGTTTAAACACCCCCTAAAGAAACCATGGTGGTTTCTAAGGGAGATTCCACATCGATGAGACCATTTAATTAGGGGCTGTATTTTTTCTGAACAGGGGATGGCATACATGGGATAACTCAGAAATATGTAGGGGAACAATGGCATTTTCTGGATATTTTTGGGGGAAAATACCACTTATAAAAATGGGAAAATACCATGGAAATACAAAAAGTCAAAGTGGTGTTTTTATAAAATAGTGGGGAAATACCATGGAAATTCGGAAACGCAACTCAGTGGGGTCGCAAACTGTAGCTGGGAATGCAACTCAACAATTCTTGGGAGGGTTGGCCCGGCCGCTGGTCGCTGAAGAAAACCCGGGAGTGGCGTCCCTTTTTTTTCCGATTTGGTCAAAAGGGATTCCCTAGTGGATTGTGATCATCCCCAAGATATTGGTTAGTATATGCTAGTTGGTATAACATTAGATATGTTGGTTGATATTATATACCTTATATAATTGATATTTATACCATATATACCATATATATATAATATCAACCATTTATAATATCAACCATATGGTATAACTCCATATAACTCCCTTATATATAATATCAACCAACAGGGGTTTTCAACACTGCTCAATTGGGGTCTGTTGCGCGGATTTCAAGGGGGTGGCTTATTTATGGTAATTCGACCATCAAAGGAAAACAAAAAAAGGTATTTGCTTCTCGCAAAGCGTTTCAAAGCCACATTCGAATCGTTCGAAACCTTCAAAAAATAATCATAATCAGGATAAAGCGTCCCATGTGGAAATCCAAAAACACAAAACCAAAACCATTTATGCAGGTGAAGTGAAGGTTTCGAAAATCGGTACAAGTCATACACATGATATGTATAGACATCAGTATCCAAATACAAATCACGCTGTAAACCATTGTAAACATTTGTAAACCAATAACCAGTAAAACCCTAATGATAGAACATCCCCAAAAATCAATCTCATCATGGGTGGTGACTGTCATCATCTGTCATCCCCAAAAAAGGCAGTATCTCTACAGGATGGTGCCCTCCAGTTACCCTCTGGTTATGACTAACATAGCCATGGTATAGATGACCCATAGAAATAGATGGTTTACCTATTTAAAAATGGTGATGTTCCATGGCTATGTTAAATAGCCAGATGGTAAATAGAATTATAAGTATCATACACCATTGTTATTATCGTCATAAACCAACTTAGCTAACGAACTGGGGCCCCATCCTGCTGGTCTGGATAAAATCCCAAGTTTCTTTTGAAAAACAAAAACAGCTCGTGGAGTATGCATGGGATGTTAATGGCATATCAATATGTGAATGAATACAGCATGTCAGGAAATAGATATGCAAATACATATATATATATATACATATTCAGAAACTGTAGTAATTTGGACGTAATTTTAAAAGCCTGCATGAAACAAAAGTTGTGTTTCTCGCAACATTCCAACCCCATCCAACCAAAGATGCTCAGAATTGATCAATGTAACTGTGATTTTCCCATTGACAAATCAAACAGCAATGCCATGACATTTATTCGCCATGAAAAAAGGGCAGTTAAACGCTCATCACTGAACCATACTGAGTATGTGGTTAAATGAACACGAGTCATACAAAAAATGTTGTTTGTATCATCCAATGGGAATTTCAGGATCCTAAAATGGATGTATTGTACCATATCAGGTAATATTTTGTTGGGATATTCCCTTACATAGGCCATTGAATCATGTCCTTCTACCAGTTGAAGTTGAAGTTAAACAGTTTCCAAGGCGCAGTGAAAGGTCATCTTACAATCTCATATGGTACAGCCCAGAATATGGCTTTGGATGAAAAGAAGGTACCTCAAAATCCAGTCGTTTATCATCATGTTCCTTTGTAACGTTGTTGGGTGTGGAGGTATACCCCATGGCCCCATTTCAGACAGACGCATATCCACCAGTTCTGAACTAAAAGTGATGTATGCCCAACAACAAAAAGGTAATTTATCATTCCAGTATCAGTAACCACATTTAAATCATTAAATCACAAAAGCAGAAAATGCCTATGTTTGAGATCTCCAGCATTTCAAAGTGCGGGACACACATGGCACCCAAGACGTCCCCCGAGGTCCGGCTGCTGCTCATCAAAGTGGATGAAGGTGTTCTTAATCGGTGCTTCAACGGGCGTTAAGGCCTGGTTGGTGGAGGACAGTTCGCCATGGTTAAGCCATGGCCCATAGAAATCGATGGTTTACCTGGGTTTACCTGGGTTTACCTATTAAAAATGGTGATTTTCCATGGCTATGTTAAATAGCCAGAGGGTATCATATTTGGGGGGACTTGGAATAACCATCCAGCTATACCAGCTGTTTTAGGCTACCAGGGCTAAATGACAGCCATTTAGGAAACCTCCAGATGCCAAATATCTACACATGTCAAGCAGCGACAAGTATCCTATTATGCTTTTTTTTCACCACCCTGGTTCACATGTCAATATCAAATTGGGGTTTCTTAAAAATGCTGGCATCCCCGTACGTCGTCACCATGGCTTTCCTCAGCCCGGTGCTGCGCCTCAAAGCATGCCGATGCCATGGATGTCGTTGCTGGGGTGCTGGGACCTGCAACCAGCGAAGCAACGAGGCGCCGCTTCCAAAAAAGGGTACCGTTTGGTGTCCTCTAACCCCCCGGGGAAGAAAAAACAAAACAATAAACCAAACGCGCTAATCACTATGCTCTCACACGCAAAGGCTGATCGCACGCTTTTTTAGCAATCCGTATTCTCCATATGAATATGGGATCATATCTGGGCAAATGAAAATCAACATATTCT
Organism: Cladocopium goreaui; assembly: GCA_947184155.2. NCBI lineage: Eukaryota > Dinophyceae > Suessiales > Symbiodiniaceae > Cladocopium > Cladocopium goreaui. Next base: position 565,726 of record CAMXCT020003301.1, read on the forward strand.
GTACTTCAGGCAAGAACTCAAAAGGACAAGACAAGAGTAGAATCAATCATGTTTATCAAAAACCAAACATAACAAACAGATTCCCAAAACATTAAACTCAGAAAAATGAAATAGATACACTGTTTGACACATCATGTGTATATATATATATAGTTACCCTCTGGTAAACTAACAGTTTGCTATTGAAAATGACCATAGAAATAGTGGATTTACCCATTAAGAATGGTGATTTTCCAATTCGTTACGTTAGTCCTATGATTTCCCCGATTGGAAGATTTTCAGGGTCCAACAACTGTTGGAACTCTTGACCAGATCAATGGGAATTTCAGGATTGTAAAATGGAGGTACCTACCATATATATATATAATATATATATATATATATAAGGCCTATATAAGGCCTATGTAAGTGAATATCCTGTGAATATCCCATTGACCAGAGGGTATCATAAAAAAACATTATGATTTAATCCATCAGCTATGACTTAGGGTACAATTTTCGGGTACCAGGGTTTTGACCCATGACCATCTCACCATGATGACCATCTCGCCGCCTTCGTCCCCTACATCCCCAGGACTCTCCACGGCGTCCACAGCGTCACCAGCGAAGCTGTCGCTAGGGCCTCCCTCCTCCAGAGATGTTCACACGTGCCGTGGTGCCCCAGTGAACGCTAAGTTGGTGCAAATAACTCCAATAACTAGCGTTTATGGTACATGTTTAATCATATTTATACTTAATGGAGGGTATAAACCAACATAACTGTGGGGGCACATGTGGATTTCCACAAAGTAGTCAATTCTGTTGACTCTCATCTAAGTATGGCCAGTATGGCCAGTATGGCCAGTATGGCCAGTATGGCCATTATTATACCACGAAGTACAGTAATTCATTCTGTTGGGCCATAATTAAAATGTTGATGGTATTTGTATGTATTTGTGTTGAATGTGCATGGCCTTTTTCCAGCGTTTTAACGATAGCTAATCAGCAATTTCACCATGGGTCAGTGGCAAGATGATCATCAAAATTGTGTTTGGGATATTCTTCTCATCCACCGATGTGTTGTTGACTCTGGTGATCTACTATCATGATTTAATATACTCCTATTAGATAATGTATATGTATATATATATATATGTAAATATACTGTACCTGATTGTGTTTTTTTCAGTTTATATACCTATACAATCTACAGTACCTATCACTATTACAACCTACCCTCTGGTTATTTAACATAGCCATGGTATAGATGTCCCGTAGAAATAGATGGTTTACCTATTAAAAGTGGGTGGATCTTTCCATGGCTATGTTAAATAACCAGAGGGTAATCTACCTATCACTATTCCAATCAACCAGAAACGGACATCGATCATCTCATCCAATTGGTGATGTGCCCAGTGCCCGCACAACCGCACCTCTTGCAACCTGAAGGCGAGGCGTCAACCAATCCCAAGCAATACTTAGATGGGCCATGAATTTAGTTGTATAATATGTATACATATGTGTATATATATATGTGGCAGGGACCTTTGGGGTCTATTTCGTTCCTCCTCGCACAAACGTAATCAAACGTCATTCTATATGCATATATACTATATACACAAGTAAATATGTCTACATGTGTGTACAAGTTCAACAGAAAGTCGCAATTTTTTCCCTTGCCCCTCAACCTGCGCAGCGTCCGTTTTCTGCTCCAAGAGATGCTGTCACCAGCACGCGCGAACGCACGCCAATTTGAACTCTGGGCAGAAGAGTCCTCCAGTGTCAATTGTGTTGCTTTCCATCCCTGCAAGCTACAAAGTTTTGGAACATGCAAGTTTGGGACTCTTGTGCGCTCATGCATGGGAATGTTTTGGTTGTCAGGAGTTTGTAGTTGTTCAACTGGTCGCAATATTAGTAATAAGCATAGTTTTATAGAAAAAACCTTAAAGGAACCTCATGGGCATGTAACACAAGCAACAAAGCAATGCAAACATGTTCCACCACTTCCACCTGTAGTGATGAAGAGGGAGGGTGATGGCGGCCAACCCCCTTCATTTTGTCATACTCATCACTTCATTGTTTTTGGCCCCGCTGTCGTCCCCTCTCAGGATCCTTTGAATGAAGAAGAGTTGCAAAAGCAGACCTTGGACCTCTTGGTCAACTTTGCATACAGGCTGCAGATGGATGGCCTGATGCCTGACCTGCCAGAACAGCCACCAGGTGAGCCCAGTAGTGGATCTGGTTTTCTGCGAGAAGTGGAAGGTTCTAAAGCCAAACACCCAGGTGCACCACTACTTGAAGCTTCTATGGCAATGGCACCTGGCCCAAGTCCAGGGATCTGCGCGTCTTCACCAGCCAGTGCAACTACGGTTTTGCCAGTTCAACCTGATGTTGGTTTGTTGGCACCTGCCACTCCTGAAGTACCCCCTCTGAGGCTTCAGCAGCATGCATCCCCAAAGAACTACCTGGTCCAGTTCCAAAAGCAATGGGGGAGGTTGACCTGTACTCCTGACCAGGTGAAGAAGCTTCTTTATTGCACCAAACAAAAAGGCTCTCAAGCTTCGACTGGGCCGTCCTCTACTCAAGATGTATCTGATAGGAAATTCATACATTTTCTCAAGCATCATATGTTTCTATGGTTTTGCTTTCTGTGTGGGATTCAAGTTTCTTGATCTATGCATTTAGTATTGTTCATTCTCAGGTACCAGAGTTCGTGCCTCCTCGAGGAACTTCTAGTGGAGGTTGGTTCAGGAAAGTTTCTGGGCTAGTAGTTGCTTGGAAGCTTGGAGAAGCGCACAGGATGAGATGCCTACTATAACGATGGGAAGAGATTTCACGGGTGAAGGCGTATGTGGCAGCTTTGGTGGGCTACGTCAAAAAGTGTGGATGGCAAAAGAACTTGGAGGGTGAGTATGGCTTGAACACTTGTACTCGCCTAAGATCTTACTGACTCCAGCAAAGCCTGGGTGGTTAAAAAAAACCTTATATCAAACTATCAAACAGTAAGAATTTCAATTCTGTTTCTAAATTGAAAATAAAGCAGTCGCAATTTTCAATTCGGAAATCGAAATTGAAAATCCAACAGTCACCATTTCAATTCAGAAATTTAAATTGAAAATCAAACAGTCGCCATTTAAATTCAGAAATCTAATAGAAAATCAAACATTCACCATTTCAATCAGAAATCTACCTTGAAAATCAAACGATCACCATTTCAATTCAGAATTCCAAATTGAAAATCAAACAATCTCCATGTCAATTCAGAAATCTAAATTGGAAAACAAACAGCTGGCATTTCAATTCAGAACCTTAACTTGAACCTACAATAGTATATTTTTTACTTTTCAGATTTTGATATTAATTTGGTTTACTATTTGGCACAACTATCAAAAAAATAATGTAGTTTTTACATAAGCAGCCTTTAGGGCTTTCATTTTTTAGCCAAAAAGCACATTGATGCTTTCATTTTTTGAAGCTGTCACAAGTATAGCACATTGATGCTTCAGGTTTTGGTGTTCCATTAGTGCATCAGACATGTGTCCTTTGCATTTTTCTTGTCAAAGTGTAAGCTGTCAGGATGTCCAGTAATAGGGGTCAGGCACGGGGTTCAGCCACCGATCCAATGGTATCTCGACAGTTTCAAACCTGGACCTCATCCAATGGATGGAAGAGCCTCTGGTATGTCGAGATTCATCAATCAGGTTTTGATTCTTGGTTACCAGGTTGAAATTCATCATGTTTTTAAAGCATACGGGAACTCAGGTAGTATGAGGATAGACGTAAACAAATTGCTCGCTTGCTCAGGCAGGATGCTCTTGAGCACTTCAAGCAGAATGAAGGCCCACATCTTTTGCCTGCCAGCCTGAAGAACTTGATCAAAATCAGTTACATGTTGGCTGGGGTCCCTGTTCCTTCTGGCGATGCTATCTGCGCCTGATAGCTGCAGCTGTATGCCCATAGTGCATGGAAAGCCTGGATGAAAACATACTTGGGTGGAATCAAAATACTGTGGGGGGAGAAAAAAATATTTTAAAAAAACACCATGTGGTGTACTTGTTTTTTTTCTGGCCCAGTGGCCTTTCCTGCTATTTTGAAACTATTGTGGTTTATGCCCAAGGGGCTTTCATGTAAAGGTCCAGGGTTGGGTATGAGAGCCCACTGAAGTTTATATGCTTCTAACCTTAAAGGGTCCCAGAGCCCATTCCCACCGACTCTTGCTACAGGTTTTGCTGATAGGGCTTTCATTTTATTTTGTAAACTAAATTGTTTCTGCCCAAAGGGGCTTTCATGTAAAGGCTTAAACTCCTTTATCCCATGCCCAAAGGAGCTGTCATAATTCTAACTTTGAAGGTTAGCAGAATCAATTCTCTTCTGCTTCTGCTGCAGTGGGCCCATAGGAATTGTGGGCTCACCTTAGCCTAGATCCTTTGATCACCATGGCTACTTGGGACGTTGAGGACTTAGTCAAGGAGATTAGTGATATGGAAGCGATTTACCAAAGGAACGCTGGTTCACAGCTGGTGCCACGAATGCAGGAAGCTTTGCAGTCCAAAGTGAACGGTGTCCAAATGCTCGCTGCTTCTAACTTCTTGAAGCGTCCTGATGCTGTTCAAAATGGCATCTTGACTGCTGACACGAAGGCAGAGTTGCAAGCATTTCTCGAATCAAGGGCAGCCTCTTCAATCCAAGGGGCCACCAGGTTGCAGGCTACACCTCAAAGCATGACCACGCCTTGGAACTACCTTTCCCAAAGCGAATGGCAGCAGATGCAGAATGGCATCAACACAGTTGATGCTACCCACATGCTGATCAAAAGAATCAAAGTGTGTGGGTTGAAAAGCCTCAAAGAAGACACCAAGAAGTACTTGACATCCTTTTTGGTCAGCCTTCAGGTGAAATCACCAATGTCTTGCCTCCAGTTTTTGACATGTACAAATTTTGTGCTGGATACGTTCGAGGCTGTGGTGGCTCAACCTCTGCATGCTGGTTTGGCAAGGTACCCACCTAGCCCCCACGACATTGGGGAGGCACTGGGGTTGTAGAATCTTTGGTGATGGCTGCTTTCAAGCTGATAATTTTGAAGTCAAAATTTAGCCATGACATAATCCCTGAACACACACACATGGACACGTATACATATTTCCATTTGAACATAAACACTTGCAGGCTTTCTGCTTGCTCGCTACCAGTCATATGATAAACCTTGGAAGCATTGCCAAGAAAGTCACGGTGAGCGGAACTGCCAAGGAACTCAGGGCTGTGGCCACTCCACAGGCAACCTCTCAGCAGTTGCCAGCAGAGCCTTCGACAGGGAAAGATCCTACAAACAGTATGGTGACCCCCCATCTCTTTGACATGATGGAGAAACAGGCCAGAGCTTTGGATGCCTTGAGCCAGAAAATCTTGAACAATGATAGCTTGGAGAAGCCTCCTTCCAGCAACTCCTTGCTCTCAGATGGGGCCGGCCCAAGGGACTCCTGACTCCCAAAGCTTTGCCGGCAGTTCCAGCTGTTTTGCCTCTACCTGCACCTTCTGACTGTGCTGCACCTGCTGGAGGAAATGATGGCACCCAGGCAAAAGCCTTGAGGACTATGAAGCTGAGGCCAAACACATGCTCACCAAGAGGAAGGGCAATGATTTAGATACTGCCATGAAGAGGCCAGCTTCTAAGAAAACCCTAGCCAAAGCAGAGCCCAAGCAAAAGGCCATTGTGAAGAAGAATGCTGAGGAAGCAAATCATGTCACACCAGCTTTCCTCAAAGGAATCTATGGACGTGTCAGATGCCGTGGCAGTGTGAGTGGCTGTGACAAGTGCCAGTCTCCCTACTTTGGGGGGACTCAGTCTCAGTTCAAGACAGGAATACAACAAGTGGTAACAAGAAAGGCAGCAGGGGAACAAAAGGAAGTGTAAATATTTCCTTGGTCAGACAAAAGATCGTGGGCTGCCTTGTGGTAAATAACCATGCAAACACAGCAATGGTAAATCATACAGGCAGTGGGGAAAACAGAAACGCTTAGGCTTTCTCTTGACATACTTATCTAGACATATTTTCCAGCATGAAAGTAAGTGACCACTAACTTGCAGTGCTGCCCTTGGTTCTGCTTGTTGTTTTTCAGTTTTGGCTTCAAGAGCTATCATTTGAAATCCGTTTGCCTGCAAGGGCTTTTTTGTTTGAATATGTTTGAATCAGTAGCACAGCATTGTGGGCACAGCTTTCTGCAAGGCTACTGCATGAAGCAAGGCCTGGCCCAAGGCAATGTGTGCCAAATCTGCAAATGACATATTTGGAGGCCATGTTAGCAGCAGGTTCCGCAGCAGGCCATGGAACACTAGTTTTTGCCTTTCACACAGTCATACTCCAACATTGTCCAAGATTACTTTTATCACCTTTCTGCAAAGAAACGCTTCCAGCCAGCCATGCCAGACTTTCCAAAATTGCAAAGTTTTAAACAGAGAATCCCATTTTGCAGCCAGTCAGCCCTGGAAGCAATATTGACTTTGGCAGCCCAGGAAGGCATTCCTGCTAGTCACAAAAGGAAACAAATCAGAGAGTTTGTTGAGCAGGTCATTGCTGGCCTTCAGCTATGATTTTGGGAGAGGACCCTGTGGAATTGGCATTTGCCAACATCTTTAACTATTTGGCTGGTGCTTATGCAGCTGGTGGCTGCTTTGCGGATTATTTTGACAAGGTACATGACAACAACCCTGGTTCCTTCAACAACCCTTGGTCTTGCATTCTTTATGTAGATGAACTGCACCCTGGCAACCAATTGGCAGGGAATTCTAGGAATACATGGGCAATTTACTGTTCATCTGCCCAGTTTGGGGCCACGCGGTCAAATTCTGAAAGTTGGTTGACATTGCTCGGGAAGAGGAGTGAGCAAGTCTCACAGCTGGCAGCCAGCATTGGCCAATGTTTCAGGTTGATCCTGGAGCACATGTTTGACAACAAATATGCTCATCCTCATTCTGAGGTACTTTTACAGGGAGGCCTTAAAAGACTGAAACTCTCTGTTGGATGTTGCAACAGACCAAGAAATCCTGTCCTCGTGGGCAAGGATGCAAGAGTGCAACAAAACCGAGTTAAGAAGGTGGAGCCAGGCTTCTGGGGTTGATTATTCCCAGCATTCACTCTTGCTGAGTGACAAGCTGAAGTCCCAGAACCTTCTGAGACCAATCACCCAATACATGCATGATTATATGCATGGGCTCTGCCCAAATGGTGTGCTGAACTAGGTATTTGTTTTTGTGGATCCAACCGCTTGCTTCCAGTGGCGTGGCTGAGATTTGGAAGGCACATGGCTTTGTGCAACTTTGGGCCCAGCCTGCCATTCGCAAATGCAATTTGAAAAGGCTATTTCTGCCCAAAGCAGTGGAAGGCCACAAAAAAGCTGGGAAGTTCAGATGCATCCTCAGAGATTCTGGGTCTGTACCAGGTGCTGGCACACTATGTCCAAATTTGTTGCTTGCCTAATGGCATTTGTCTTCTGGGGTCAACTTGCTCTTTGGCTTGGTGCAAAGTTTTGGACTATCGCCTAGCCATCCCTGCTTTGGAAAAGCCTGGCTACAAGCAATTGCTTTCATTTGTTGAAGCAGCATTGGAGGCAACTGTTGCAGCTGACTGGTCGGAAGAATTCGAGCCAAAGATGCACTGGTCACTTCATATTATAGTCAAAGTCTCCAGAGGCATGGCCAATTACCTGCATGCTGGACCATGGAAAGGAAGCACAAAGGCACTAGAAAACATGGGAATGTCTTGTGCAACACTACCTATTGGGAAACTTCTCTGAGGAAGTCTGTCATCGCAGGGCACATCTATACATTGGGTGAAGAGTCAAGACTGTTTAGAGAAGGCACCTGCCTACAAAATGCAAAGGGGGCCCCACAAAGAAGATGACGGCATTCCTATGCAATGCTGGCGTGGTTCCTGTGGGAATGCCTTGCATGCAGAGCTCTCGTTGTAAACTTTTTTCTGGGGCAACAATTACTTCTGGTGATGTTGTCTGTTTGCACAATGTGGATGGAGGCTCACCAGCTGTCAATGCAGCTCAAGAGCATTGCTTTTTTCAAAGTCCCATGTGGTGATGTGGCCCTTGTCGAAAAATATTTGTTCCAGGAAATTTCAAACAAACATCCGGGCGTTGCTTCTTTACAAGAAATCTCGTGTGCTGTCACTTACAATGCTGCCAAAGGCAGGGTGACATGCCTCACCCCTGCATTCTTGCAACTTTGAAGGGACATGCAATTTCCATCCACAGCAAATGTCTTTGGAAAACAAGCTTCGGTGGTATGCCCAACAGCCGCAACGTTTTATGTTTACTAATCTTTCTGAAGCCTGCTGCCAAGCCAAGCGCTGGAAACACTTCAGCTCGGTTTCCGTGAGTTCAATGGCCACAAATCCTGTTGAACTTGACCTGGCTCTGCACCAAAGCCTCCCAGACCTTCTCCGGAACCCTGTTGAACCTGACCTGGCTCTGCACCAAAGCCTCCCGGAACCTTCTCCGGAACCTTCACCAGAACCCTGTTGAACCTAACCTGGCTCTGCTCCAAAGCCTCCCGGAACCTTCTCCGGAACCCCGGAGCCCTGTTGAGCCTGACCTGGCTCTGCACCAAAGCCTCCCGGAACTTTATCCGGAACCCTGTTGAACCTACCAAAAGGCTCTGGAGGATTAAAAGGATTAAAAGGATCAAATCATTTAATCCTTTTAAACCGTTTAATCCTTTTGATCCTTTTAATCCTCCAGACCTCCCAGAATCCCAAGAAAAGCCCAGCAATTTAATGCTTTAAATCCTTTTAATCCTTTTGGACCGGGAATTCCGGACCCCCTGGAGGATTAAAAGGATTAAAAGGATTAAAAGGATTAAAAGGATTAAATCATTTAATCCTTTTAATCCGTTTAATCCTCCAAAAGGCTCTGGAGGATTAAAAGGATTAAAAGGATTAAATCCTTTAATCCTTTTAATCCGTTTAATCCTCCAAAAGGCTCTGGGGGATTAAAGGGATTAACTGGATTTAAATATATTTCTCAAGGGCTTGGGCCGGGAATTCCGGACCCCCTGGAGGATTAAAAGGATTAAAAGGATTAAATCACTTAATCCTTCTAATCCTTTTAATCCCCTAAAGGGCTCTGGAGGATTAAAAGGATTAAACGGATTAAACCATTTAATCCTTTTAATCCTTTTAATCCTCCAAAAGGCTCTGGAGGATTAAAAGGATTAAAAGGATTAAATGATTTAATCCTTTTAATCCTTTTAATCCTTTTAATCCTTTTAATCCTCCAGACCTCCCAGAATCCCAAGAAAAGCCCAGCAATTTAATTCTTTAAATCCTTTTAATCCTCCAAAAGGCTCTGGAGGATTAAAAGGATTAAATGGATTTAAATATGTTTCTCAAGGGCTTGGGCCGGGAATTCCGGACCCCCTGGAGGATTAAAAGGATTTAAAGGATTAAAAGAATTAAATCATTTAATCCTTTTAATCCTTTTAATCCCCCAAAGGACTCTGGAGGATTAAAAGGATTAAAAGGATTAAACCATTTAATCCTTTTAATCCTTTTAATCCTCCAAAAGGCTCTGGAGGATTAAAATGATTAAATGGACTATATCATTTAATCCTTTTAATCCTTTTAATCCCCCAAAAGGCTCTGGAGGATTAAAAAGATTAAAGGATTAAATGATTTAATCCTTTTAATCCTTTTAATCCTTTTAATCCCTTTAATCCTCCAGACCTCCCACAATCCCAAGAAAAGCCGAGCAATTTAATTCTTTAAATCCTTTTAATCCTTTTAATCCTCCAAAAGGCTCTGGAGGATTAAAAGGATTAAATGGATTTAAATATATTTCTCAAGGGCTTGGGCCGGGAATTCCGGACCCCCTGGAGGATAAAAAGGATAAAAAGGATTAAA